>JACJUY010002745.1:40222-74475 GCA_014220935.1 Platorchestia sp. MABIK
CCTTCATATTTAACAATACAGGGGAAAATCCCAGTGAGTTGTCTGCACTAAAAATCAAGAAAAAGATATCAGGTTTGGATGATTCGGATCATTCTTATTAACATATGATAATTAAACTCGCAAAATACAAATTGACTTTGTTTCCATTCCTTCATTTTCTTTCATACTCAGAAAACATGTAAGCGAAGTTTCTGATTATTATTTTTACAGAGAAATTGAGAATCAAGCATCAGTGTTCAAAAATGTAAGAAATTAATATGCAGTAACGCACGCTGCGCTAAATATTCAAATCACTATTTTTGAATTTTTATTCGACTAACAAATTATTTCTTCTAACAAAGGATAGAACGAACGTTCTTTGCTTAAATAAATCTAAATTCGCGCTCGTGCAGTGACTCCACGTATTCCGTACGAGTATAAGTAAAAAAAAAATTTAAGTAGCTACGTGTAAAGCATAAATAAATAAATGAATTAGTATAGCGACATGTCTACTATAAATAAAAAAGTGAATCCAAGTAGCGAGGTGTCGAGTGTAAATAAATCCAGATGAAAATAACAAAATTTGGCATCGTATATACAGCAAAAAGTTAGCGACTAGCTCATCAGTTCCAGGATCGCTATAATTACGCTGTGTTATTCAACTTGAATTTTTCTTTGACCCTTTATTTCTTCAAGGCTTCTAGACTCATCAGAGACCCTGCAATGTGACATGCTGCACAATAATTTTCGTACTCATGTTTAGGCATGTGCGTGATTGCGCCTGTATTGGAGCTCGCCTTGAGCTCTGAGCCTACAATTATTATTATTATTAAAACACGAGGTCAGGCCGAAATCACTGAAGCTCTCACTGCCAGTCTTCGTGCTTTGCTTTGGCTCGCGTTTCACTGCTTTGATCTTGTGAAATTATTTTGGCACGGGATCATATTATTGGAGAACAATTCGACTGCGCAGGTCGTCGCTCCAAATGGCTTACTCGCGAACAACACATTCTGAATCTTCCAAAGGTTAGCAGTTATGATCAGAAAACGATGTTCAGAATCGTTGCTATTTACTGTTTTCAGAGTAGCCAAATGATAAACGAAGCTCTGTGCAGAACCGCTGTCGTTGAATGGTTTGAGTGTTTTCAGAGTTGCTTAATGGTAAACGCAGCAATTCTCAGTGTTGACATTGCATGTTTTCAAAGTTGCCAAGTGATAAACGTGCAACTGTGTTCTTTAAAGCTGGGAAAGTCTTGGACTCTCTTTTTCTGTAAAATTATCTTTTCTTCTACAAATACGTCTCTACTTCTGCAAAAATATCTCTTCATCCGCAAATACTGTATGTCTCTTCCTCGGCAAAAGGTTTTCTCTCTGGCAAAAAACTTCCTCTCCTGCGAATGTACGCTGGAATAAATTTTTTGCCTGAATCAAACAATTTGCGATGAAAGTTTGCGTTGTGGTGCATAACAAGTAGACTAATAAGAAACTGGCAAAATAAGTGTGTAGATTGATCGGCCTTGCGTTTACAAGAAAACGTATCCACATTGATTCGACGAATGCAGACTTCTAGTGATTAAATTTTATTCTACTTATAGCAAAATCTGATGAAGATTTTCCTGAGGCCAACTAACATTTGAGAACATGAGTCTTGAAAGTTCGAAAAATGAAATCGAAATTTGCAAAAAAATACTAGCTAGGTTTGGAAAGTTTAGGTATCACAGTTATTGTCTGTCGGTGCATTATTTGAAGTAGAAAACAACCGAACTCTGATAAACTTGGTGCTAATATCTCAGACGACGTATGTTGAATCTAACATCCAGTGTTTCCCTTTATTTATGATAGAAACCTGCAAGTTGTCACCGGGGCCGAGTGGTTAATAATACGCCCTTTGCGTGCAGGTATCGACAGTTCGAATCCCGGCAGTGCAACCCTGCATGTGTCTCTCCCTGCTGGGAAAAAGGAGAACTCAGCCACAATTCCCAATTCTACTCAGGTGTCGGAAATGGGTACCGGCTTGATCGGTGGTAACCGTCATTCCGTCTTGGTGTTAGTTATAAGGCATTTGAAAAACCAATGTTCAAGGTGATATGTATCAGGCTTGATTGGATAAAACATCCTTTCCTTTTTTTTCTTTGTTGTGATGATTGAAATTACTCACAGGAAGCTGTACAAGCGGATAATCACTACACTTCAAAGATAATTTCAACGTCCTTTTATTCTCTTTTTTGTTAACATAAACATTAAATGCAGTTTGCTCAGTCATGTTGAGTTCACAGTAACGTAAAGTTTACTAATAATTTTTTTAATGATTCGTCCCCTTGCAACATAGGAGGAGAGATTTTCATTGAATATTTATTGAATATTTTATAAGAGAAATGAATCTTGTTGACTAAGCATTTTGACTTTAGAATCCAAAGGTATGAGACTATTGATCACATTATCTCTAAGCCCTTCGAAGATCTCAGACAGTTACAGTAAAGAGAACAACTTTCATTTATGTCATATGTTGTTAGTTGAAGCATGAGTAACATTTACATTAGAATATTAAATTGTTCTATCGTAAATCCTTTCTGAGAAATGATTCAGAATTTTGATACTGAGGAAATATCGAATCTTTATAGTCTTTCAAAAATTAAAGCGTAACATTTTCTTTTCTTAATCATAATCTTATTTTCTTCATCATGAATTGTGTAACTAACTTCCACTTTAGTCAACTACAACCATAAATAAGTACTCGAATTAATGACATTTAAATTTACCTACCAGAAAATTATAAATGATATTCTTCCACTAGAAGATAATCTAAGCCAAAGCATTGAATATTAAAAATTGTATTAAATCAATACACATCACTCTTAGTACAAGTAATTCAGCAATTCTAGCATTCATCACACAAACAAAATTTCTTGGCAGAGTTTCGCATTCCCTTCCAGTATCCGAAATAAAGCAGCTCACCTTCGCAGTAATTCATCAAAGATGAGCTTTAGTTCTGAAAACTTGCTACAAGTGTCGTATCTCCTCAAGGAATTTAGACGAAATTCTCAAACGAACAGCAGAAAGAATCGCTATTGGGAATCTTAAGATATAATTTCATTTGCCTTCACAAGTTCTAAAACCAAACGAGACAAAACCGTGAGGACTCATACCTGGAAAAAATCTCGAGCAAATACGAGGCTGTTGGACGATTTATTTGTTTTTCTGGTATTTGAAGCTTCTGTTCCTAAACGAGGCTGTCCCTTTGCTCGCAACTTACACATGCTGATCCGCTGTGTATGGTGGCGAATTTTATGCTTCGATGAGACAGGAATGTGAAAGAAGTCTGTGGTCTTCCTTAAACAGCATCACAACTGAATCCGAAAAAGAAGATTGAAAACCGACTATTAGTAAATTTTTCCTTTAAATCTTAACAGAAAGATATCGAAATGCAAATTAATTTACGCGTTCTACTCAGAAAAGACTAATTTAATTATCAGGGACAGGCCTTTATATCCAGGCTCATGCTCACAGACTAACATATTTTAACTGTTGTGCATTGCAGTCATGTCGAAATTCTGTGCCGCTGTCATAAACTGGATCGCACTTCAATAGAAACAATGCTTCTTATTAAGCTTTATTATAGAGAAAGAGAAGACCCATTCGGCTTCATTAATATATATGAAGTTTGTTGTTTTGAACTCATAACATTATTTGTGCGCCTGGCTAGTTGTGCTGCTTTCATTCCCTAAGATTATTGAAATTTATTATAGAATACACTTGGGCTTGCAGTGGAGGGAAATCAATCAGCACGCAATGCGTCTCAATTTTGAAAGGTATCTAGTTTGAATACTGATTCGCTCTCAAGACTCTATAATTATGACGGGTGTTAATTTTGATTTCTTATTCATTCTCGAGAATTCTCAACTGTAACGTGTGGTTATTTTCATAATTAAGTCGCTCAAAAAACTTTTGAATTATGAGGAGCGTTTGTATTAACTCACTAATTTTCATTACCCTGTATTCAAGTAACAATGCTTACCTCACTTGTTTGTTAGGAATTTGTGCAATAAATCAAACTTCCCTCCACATCCTTTTGGTCCATCATGTATACAAATATTCTTCTCAATATCACTCAAGTTTTCGGTAGTAATCCGTTATATTAAAAAATTACCTGATCTTAGTATGTAACGTAGTTAAATTTAGCTCAAATTGAAAATAGGTTGAGGCATACGAGTCTCGTCATCACCAATTACATAGCATTCATCAGTTGCAACTGGTACTTGCCTGTTGCAACCTGTTGCAAATGTTATTTGCCTACTGCAACTGGTATTTACCTGTTTTAATTGATATTTGACTGCTGCAATTGATATTTGCCAGTTGCAACTGGTATTTGTCTGTTGTCACTAAAATTTGCCTGTTATCACTAAAATTTGCTTGTTGCAATTGGTATTTGATTGTTGCAACTGGTATTTACCTTATGAAACTGATGTATATATATAAATATCTTTTGCTTCATCATCTGTTCCCTCTCAAAAGTTTTAAACCATTTTGAACCTCATTGAAATAGTTTTGAATTATCTTGGTGATAGATAGAACATTTAACGAGGAATTACCACATGTTTAACTCTGACCGACGAAATCAGATGAGTTTGTCTTGGAGTCACGCCACACATTGTCACGCAATATCACGTAGGCAGTGACAGATTATGGAACTTCGAGGGAATTAATTTTTAATGATGAATAACTACATGTTACTAAGTTGTCTCACAAAGGAAGTTTAAATTACTTATAGTCGCTTTCATTGACGCACATCCAGAAACTGAGTCTAGTTTTTGTCAGCGCAATTTCGTTAAATTCGTCCTCGGAAGGTAATTGACTTTTGATTTTAAGATTTGAAACACTTATAAAATCGACTTTTAATTTTAGGATTTCAAATATTTATCATGTTAACTTTGATTTATGGGATTTCAAACAATCATCAAATCCACTTTTAATTTTAGGATTTCAAACATCAAATTCTCATTACTTAGGAATACTTCGGTATGAATGAACGCTTCGGATTGTAAAAATATTAACATAGTTTTTACTTCACTAACATGGCTTATTTGTCACTTGAAAAGGCTAATGGTATTCTTGTGTATATTGATAATGAAGTACATTCGTGGATATTTAAAAACTTTCCCTAGTTTTTCCCCTTTTCTCCGCCTTTTTTCAGAAACAGACATTACTTCTCATCGGAACTGTTACATTGCATTCATATGCGTTAAAGAAATGGAATTTCACTTCTAATAATTAAGTGTTTCGTAAACTTTTTCAGAATAATATCCAGGGTAGTCAGTTCCCTGAACAAATGCCTTAAAAGAATGGAAGTTTATTGGGATTTATTCAGTGTAGTCGGGATACCTCCTAAAGAAAATCTAGGGCACACCGACGAGGATAATTGCTACGTACCATCGTGCAGTAGAGCTCTAATTCAGGTGACATACCACTCGTTATGGATCCCAGCACCCACACATTCGGGTCTCCGAGCTGCATATTAGACTTTGGATGCCCAGGTAGCTCACGCAAGACACGCTGACAAAATTGAAAAGGTTAATGCAAGAAAACGCATTTCTATCTTCACCGCATCGGCATTTTTCATCCCACTTCATAACGTTCATGCCCACCCCGCCAACATAGAGTGCTCTAATTTATTCAGAGGCACTCACCGTCCAGGACATCGAATTTTTCACAGTCGCCCAAAAACTTTGCTAATTTATACAGAGCAAAGTTACTGTTCTAGAATCCGACCATGGCATCGAGTTTACGACGCCATGAACTCCATCTCACGTTCGGTCCAGTTCATCAGTTAATGAGCCCAAGAAAACCTCTCTAATTGCAGGCCATCAGCGCACGGGTCCCAACCTGAAACTGTGACAGCATGCAACCATGCTGCTATAGCGTGAGGTCTCCCTCTAGCTAGTACTATAGCATGAGGAGTGCTGCTATAGCGTGAGATCTACCTCTAGCTAGTGCTATAGCGTGAGGGGTGCTGCTATAGCGTGAGGTCTACCACACTATAGCGTGAGGTCTACCTCTAGCTAGTGCTAAAGCATGAGGGGTGCTGCTATAGCGTGAGGTCTACCACACTATAGCGTGAGATCTACCTCCAGCTAGTGCCATAGCATGAGGGGTGCTGCTATAGCGTGAGGTCTACTACACTATAGCATGAAATCTACCTCTAGCTAGTGCTCTAGCGTGAGGGGTGCTGCTATAGCGTGAGGTCTACCACACTATACATGAGATCTACCTCTAGCTAGTACTAAAGCGTGAGGGTTGTTGCTGTTGCGTGAGGTCTACCGCACTACAGCATGAGATCTACCTCTAGCCAATACTTGTTAGGTCAGGTTTCTTTTGGATATCAATTATTTGCATACATTCAATTTAGCGACAAACACTTAATTTGTACATCTCAAAACGCACCTGGGTAGGCGATATATGGCAGTAGACCTCACGCTATAGTAGCACGCATGCAATCTTCTTTAAATTGTGGTATCACTCAGTCATGCCTGAGAGCCAGAAACCGTGGCACTTAGGTTACTTATGGGTGACTTGCACGCTTGAGCACCCTCAATTCGTGCAATGGATCTCGTTGTACGCTTTGACCACAGCGTGCGCTACCGGTAGCTCCGGAAGTGATTTTCAAAATGCTGCTGACTGACCAGTTGCCAATTTTCAAAATGCTGCTGACCGACCAGTTGCCAATTTTCAAAATGCTGCTGACCGACCAGTAGTCACAAACTCAATTTTCATAAACACTTGATCAAAGCTAAACGAAGGCACGATCCAGTTAAATGCTTGCTACTTTTAAAATTGCTTCCCACAATAATTTTTGACTGCAAATTTGAGTTGAATATTGAACTTCAGTTTAACTCATCGAGGTTAAAGTGTTAAGCAGCCTCTATTGCTGAAGTGTGTTTTCTTGTACACCTGAGCACCCTCAATGATGCGGTGACGCACACTAGAAGTGAACCGGTGACATGAAACTGACGGTGTAGGTACAGGTGCCGTATTTACTGACTGTGTCACTCAAGAAATATGCAGGCTACACAAAAAATAAAAGGGAGACCATCTTCCTTAAAATTTGATTTCTTTAATTTTCAATAATTACAATTTAAACAGGAAAGCGTAGGATTAGCTTTCAATTTCTGCGATACTTGGGCACTGTAAGTTTGCGAAATCGTTTGAGAGGCAGCTGCCCCATAAGCGTGTTTAACACGTTAAACTGCGATGGGTTGTGCTAAAGTTCTATATTCAATTCAAAGTTAAAATTAATTGTATTAATTGAGCAATTTGTAAAATAGCAAATATGGGTACTCGTGGGTTTCCTGTCCCCACTTTTAATTTATGGTTTCCTTTTGATGTTAAGCTTAGGTTAAGTTAGGTTAGCCTAATTAAATGATTATTAATTTTGATTTTTTATAATTTTTGTTCAGATTCAGGCCAAAATAAATCTCTGGGACGGAGCATTTCGGAAGTAAAAGCTGTATTTTCATCCTTAGTAAATTCAAAATAGTGGTGACAGATAACCAACAAGTACCGAAATAATTATAAATCAACGAGGATACCTTTTCACTCGAAAAATCCATTCATACTGTCCAGAATATCAATTCAGTATTCATGGAACAATTACATTTTCACTTCTCCCCTAGAAACACTTTTTCCCCTAAAGAAGTGGTGACAGATAACACACAAATACCCAAACATTAACTCTATCGAACCATGCTAGTTTGAGTCGCACTTCTTTCATATGAATAATTCAAAAGTCTTTTTCTACGGCAGCAACACAGTTGATTAGGTATACTTGTATCAACGCGTAATTATACGTCAAATTTGCCTCCAAGACAGTGTGTTGATAATCTATCAAATGATTTGTCCTCATTTTTGGTTGTTTCTGACGGAAAATATCATCATAGAAGTGTCCCGGCCACAGATAACTACAGATTATGTTCCAGCAATGAAGCCTCATATGTTTTGATAACTAACGCTGGTTGGGAATATCAACCAGAGACTCGTTAGGTTTGGTTGATGATTTGTAGAGGTATAATTCCTCGAAAATAAAGTTCAAAAATTTTAACGCTATGACATTCTGCAATAAACTTTCAACCTTCCTGAATTTTTCGCCCGATTTTTGAGCTGCACGATAATTTACGCACGGCAAATTGACGAATTTATCTGGAGGATTAGAAAGCATCTAAAACATTAGTTCCAGCTTGGCGTTTTTTCTGGCCGAAGTTCTTCAACTCCAACGAAGTTCTTAATGACTAAATGTTGTGCAAAAAAGCGAAATGAAAACAAATATGACGTGAAAAATTTACCGATTTGGCATCCCAGATCTAAGAGTTTTTGTATACGGGACTAGCAGGACGTGCGTTTCAGTTAGGAAATATCACTTAAAAAAGGCAACGAAGTTATGAGATGAACCTTGGAGCAAAATTTGGCTCTGTGCAGCGTTCGGCATAGATGAGGAAAGCACTGAAAATGCATGAGAGCGGACATCATGTCTGTGTAAAAAATGTAACGCATTTTTTCGGTTTTCCAACTCAACACTTGATAAATTAGCGATTTTGTTTCTCTTACTTAAGTAACCACTCTAAGTAACTCAGTCTCAGTTTCTAATATTCAAATAACTATATTCACATTCTAAGTAAACTAAATTATACAAAACTAAAGTGGCAAGCACTGGACAAACTAAGAAAGTCATCATCTTCCTTTATTTCCTGACTTGTACTTAATAATATTTGGAGGCATTTTTATTCCTTTCCATGTTTATTCCCGCCGCCAAATCACGAAGGTCTCCTCAAGGTTTTAGGATTTGTTAGAAAAATGCGGAGTTTTGCGTCCACGTTGTGTTGTCGGGAATTTTTTTATTTATTTCTTACAATATTATTTGCTGAAAATTTGTTAAAAATTGTTAGAAATTCTTTATATTTTATTTAAATTTTTTAGATCTGTTGAAAAAATCTAGAATATTCCCTCCACGTCGTGTTGTAGGGATTTTTTTGTATATATTAAAATTTTCAGAAAATTTGTTAGAAGTTTGTTAGAGTTTGCCGGCAATTTTTGGATTTGTTAGAAAATATAGAGTGAAGCGTCTACGTGCATGGTGTTGTCGCGAGGTCGCTGCTGTCGCCTGGTCACAAAGATGTCAAATACGCTGAGGTGTGACGGCGATAAGGAGACCCGTGCCAAATGTTATTAGCAGCGCCAGCCGGAGAAGACGTCGTTGGTCCCTGATTTCTTCACCGTTGTTTCATCGCAGAAGATTAATAAATGATTAAATGACCTCCGCACTTCTCTTCTGAGTTACCTTGGGTTGAGTATGAAGCCAAAACCATTGCGATGCGACTCTCTCATGAATTTAATGAACTTTGGACATTCGTTTCCTTTTACATTACTTGAAAGTATCCTGACAACCATCAGGCTGCCACAGCCAAGCGAAACATTTTACAAATTTTGCAATCCTGGCGCTCACGCTCCCCCCGTTCATTCGAATCCCATTATTAGCTACAGAAGAAGTCATTGCAGTAACTGGAAGGCTCTAATGCACATTACTGTGAATGAGAGAGCTCGTTCTCGGTCGGGCCTCTGCAGGAAAGAGCCGAGTGCTAACTTAGCAAGAGAATAAGTAGGAGCGAAATGGCAGCGAGAGGCTGTGGGGAATAAAATGCAGGATGTCGACATAAAATATGAACTAAAAATGGGCTGCTCAAGTTTTTCGTCAGAAAGGGCCAGGGAGGCTGGAAAAATGTGAAATATCTGCATGTGAGTGACAATAAAACATAAATTGAATACTAAATCTGCGATAGATAATGTGTGTGAAATTTTTAACTGAAAATGAGTGAGCATTTAACGAGACTTAAACTGAATTGAAAGGAGTTTTTCAAAAATATATTGGCGAAAGTATTCGGGAATTGAGTATAAATGAGCGAAATGCAAATTTGCTGTATGAACACTGTAGTTTACATTCCCTAATGTGAATATATTTTTCATTTTTCTAGCTTCAGGCAGCTAATCGGTGGCGAGTAACATCCTAGATTTTTGTATTTGAGTAGAAATCTTGTACCTTAGTAGATGCTTATGCTTTTCCTCCGTACTTCAACCCCGCGCTCAGTGGGCAACCCCAGCAACATGCTGAAGATTTTCCGAAGATCAGTTATTTCTACTGATATTAGCATTTCCAGACAGCACCACAATGCATGAAAGCAAAAAATTACTATAAAAGCCTTAACTAAAAGCTAAAAATTAGGTCACTTGCCTTGATAATATTGATCAAAAGGTAAAAAACCGCCATTTGTTTCGATTGTAGTTGCTTAAATCAAGAAATAGCGCCAATTTCTTTTATGATACAGAAATTTTGAAAATAAGAAACAGGATCAATTTTATAATGATGTTTCCGAAAGGCAAAAAAATATCGCAATATCAGTAGATGTGTTCTCCAGGAAAGAAGGTGTTGCAAGTATTTTTCTAACAGTGAGAAAAAGCGTCAATTTCTCTGTTTGTATTTCTAATGAACAATAAATAATGAAACATTTTACCATATCATTTCTAAAAGTAAAAACTATAACTCTTTCGGAAGTAATATTAAATAGTAAATACATGGTCAGTTTATCGATAGTTTTTTTTAAGAAACTTATCAATAGGCATAAATTGTGTCAGTTTCATGCATGGTTTGCATAATGAAGAATAGCGTCAGATTCTGAGTTGGCATGCCATAAACCCAAGAAGTGCAAATTCGTCCAATAAATTTCCCAAAAACTGAAAACCGCATCAATTTGTGCGTTTGTTTCTCCATTAACCAACGTTGCGGAATTTCGTATAATTCACTTCCTAATAATAATAAAATAATGGCAAATTCTGCTCCCCAAGCCACAAAATGGTGCAATTTCATCCAATTAATATCCTACAAACTCAATTAAGCGTAAAATTTTGCGTCAGCTTCCCCAAACACAAACGCAGCGCAATTTCTTCGATATGATTTCCTACTAACCAAAAATTGGCGTCAAATTTTGCATCAGCTTTTTCGAAAACCATCACGGGCTCAATTCCTTCAATAGCATTCCCAGAACACCAAAAATAGCGTCAGAATCTCTTCTTGCGCCTCCAAGAAGTCCATCAATAAAGCATTCATTGTAACCTCAACACCGTGCACTGAATAGCGATTTCGCCTTGAGGAGATAATTTCTGCTTGTTTTCTAGCCTCCTGGAAGCAAATGGCAGGCCGAGATTAAGGGCCCACAATACAGTGGCCGAGCTGGACCGTAATTTTGTTACCTGGAACCAAGGCATCGTAAACATCGACGGAGTCGACGGTGGGCTGTGCCTGCCTGGTCTCTTCGAAACTAAATAATGGCCTTCCCGGACAACATCATTGCTTAGAAGGCCTTCCAGTGTGTTTTCTAAGGTCCTGCTGAACGGATTGAGTTAGATTTAACTTAGCAGTTTTCGCTTCATGTCTACGTTGTTGGTATTTATACTTCTAGAATTTTAGGGTACGATGCGTTTTGTTTTCTCTCTTTCAGGTTGGGATAGTTGTCCATACCCTGGAGGGACGTTAGCACTGAGTTGAAATGATCAATAAAATTTCTTTCATAGAAATGAGTAATAGTAGAACAAGTTTTTGGAAATTCCCTCAATCTGAAGTGAAAATAAGTTTCCAAACATGAAAAATTTCAAAAAGACTTAAAGAGAAGAAAACTGATTTGCATGTGTAGGGGTTGTGATCGCAGGACTTGTATTTACTGCTGAGAGTGTGAGAAACGCAAAATGTGTTTTTAAATGTTATTATATTCCAATCAAGTTGAAACATATCATCCTGTATGTTGTTTTTCGCAAATACCTTATTATTGAAGCCAAGAGGCAATTGTGGTTACCACTTTTAAATTTCTTATCCGTTTATACATCTGAGTAAGAAGGTCATTTGCAGCAATCTTTCCGCAGTCTAGCTGTGAGAAAAATCACCACCGTTTTCGCTGAGTTTCAAACTCCAATCCTTCCTCACGAAGGTCGAGCCTTCACAACTCTAGAGCAAGGAGGCAACCTTGGAATCTTCGTCAGGACGAAGGCGTAACGAGCAAACAGGCAGGTGGGATCGATGGGAAACCCGAGCTGAATAAACTTCAGCCAGAGCTCATGGTTCTTCTCCATTAGTTAATCATGGCTCAATGAGCGCTCGCCGTGACTGTGAAAGCGAGACACGACGAATGTGTGGGCACCTGAGAAATAGAAAAGGGTAAAACAAAGTTAGGTGCAGCGTACGCGCGTTCCCGTTGTGAATACAAGAGGAGGTGATGAAAGTGGAACAAAATTCAGACTCTCCTATTAAAATAATGACAGCCGACGAGCAAAAAATTGAGAAAACGATCTTTCTGATGTGATTGGAGTTGAAATATTCAAATACGTACACAGAATTTTCCTGCCATCATAAATCGATCAAGGTATAACCAGCGTAGTCAGATACCGTTTACCTCATGTCCAACAAAAGCGAGCATTCAAGCCGTCTAGTTCTGCAAGCTTGTTCCAAAACTCCAATGAGGCCACAGTAACTGATTTCGTGTTCACTCGGGCAGAAGTTTATCATAGAATCACAGTAACCAATCAACATTCATGATGAGAAACGCAGTGGATGGATGCATCGACGTTAGGAGACCTTGAAACTTCGACGTTCAGTTCATGAATTTTGATAATTTTCTTGATTGGTGAGAGCCAATCCCAATCTTTCAGCAACACAGAGGGATGGCTAGTGTCTTTTTACATCAAAGAGAATTCACCGAGTTCAAACGTTCAACCTTCACACTGAATATTGATCGAAGTTCATCAAAACACCACACAAATAGCCAGTAATTTGTACAAACTTATTTGAAAAGTAATGAATAGATTAAAAATAACTTATTCACTGATCTTTCCGCTTCATGAACACCAGAAAACTGGTGGCCATCATACACTGGGAATTAAATAGAAGCTACAATACGGCGTTGCATGTACGAGCTCAGGTCAACATTTTAATTTCCGATATGATATTGTTTTCAGATCAGTGATCGCCGCTGGCGCAGATGAATGGAAAATAACAAATAATAAATATTTCTCACTACTAAGAATTTCTGACGGCCAGTCTGCGTGCGTTCTAGAATAATTTTTGAAGAGACTGGGATAAATTAGTTGAAAAATAACAGTCTTTTGCTTTCGGTGTAACTCCAATGAAAATCTTAAGGCTTCAATTTTACATGACGGAACTCAGTAAAACTGAGTGACGTAAAATTTAGGTAATATTTTGGGCCAACTGTGATCGCAGTGTGTTTAAAAATCAGTACTAGTTAATTATGTAAAATAAATTTTCTTATATTTTAATTCAAATAAAACTTCACGTAAGCTCAGTTTTGAAACTATTTCATAAAGTTTTTCTTTCCTGATATTAGTTCACCTGAATCAGAATATGAATTTGACAAAAGTGTGCAACGTGAAGCTTAAAATCGAAGGGGAAGGCAATTATTTTTTTCTTTCCAAATGACTTCACTTGTGATTAAAGCATAATTTTCCACTCTTGTGTTTTTTAGTATCCATTTTGAGTGCTGACATGTTTTCTTAAGATTAAGCAAAACACATTGTTCATCCCTCACAGTTTTTGTTTTTACTTTGATTCAAAGTTTTCATTTTGATTTATTGATGAAGCATTTACGTTTACCGTGAAGTCATATTTTTTGTCTGGGAAATTTTTTAGTGTCAAATATGACACGAATTCGTCGTAACAACAAAACATGCTTGCTCATTTCGTAATTCAGTTTGTCAAAGCATCTCGAATTAAAGCAGTTAAATTGCGAGGTACATTTTATGAGGATCTCATATTCTTTTCAGCTGCAAGCCTCAGTCGAAATTATTCAAACAAGATCTTGTAAAAATACACGTCAATGTTAACATTTGAATGAACTCAACTTGACAGGCTTGTAGAATTTTACCATTTAATGATTTATTAATGTGGTGATTACTTCTGTATGCGATAATATGACTGAATCAGGAATTTTTAGAGCGAAGTTCCTGAAAACCAGGAGTACGATGAATCAGAAACTGAACGACAACTCGCTGTAATCAATGCATGCTACTTTAGGGATTGGGTATTAGCCTTGGGAACTTACAAGCACTTTTGGAAAATTTAATACCTTTTCATCATACATGAGCCGTTATAAATACTTCGATTTTTGCGGGAGATAAGTATTCTGTTACATATGTTGTCGTTGAATAGATGTAAAAGAGATACCGACAAAGATGTTTTTAATTCACAATTGAAAGTAACTGAAAGTAAATTCGTTCACCTGGTAACAGTAGCAGAAAAAGTTTGAGTTTACTTACCTTCTTTATCCACCATTAATGAGCATGAATTCACTACCTGAGCGCTCTGACAAGCCAGTTGTTTAGATATATTGTTCCATCTGAGTGTATTTATTAATATACATGCTATATGTATACAGTATATGTCTCAGTATACTACACTCCAGTTACAAATAGACCTTGTGAGTTATTTCAAACCAAAACATAATACGTCAGATTTATTCATCGATCGTGACGAGCTTCATGCCGTTGCAACTACGCCTATAAATTTTTAAACAATCCACTTCCCATTGCTCTTGTTATTTCACGTTTTTTCATCCTACTCTGTGTACTACGCGCCCCGTGCGAAGGTGGACGGACGCCCTGCAGTTGGATTGATAGTTTCACGAAGCTCTGAGAGTGCCAGCGCTTAGTGATATCAGCCGGGCCGGTGATAGGCCATAGCAACGTCGGAGAGATCGAGCGCCCTATAAATTTCGAGGAGGCTTTGCGAAAGAGCCTTTGTGACCCTTCCTCGAGATGGATTCCCTGCAGACGCACTTATGGAGACACGGTCGTTCCTGCTGAAGCGCGTCAACCGAAATTTCACTCGGGAAAGTTAAATTCGGTGATACGCGGGTAAAATATTCGTTTAAAAGTGTCGGGTGCTTGCTAATTATGGTAAAAATTTAACACGAAGTAGTCGTAGTATACTGAAGATTGCTGTAGTTGTGAGGTGATAACGGAACCTGTTCAGTTAAAAGCCTAGGGACTTTAGTGAAACGAAAGTAAATCATGGACCAAGAATCCTGGAAACCATATTCATATTTTGACTTATACATAAAATAAGTTACTCCTACTGAAACATTCTCAAGATGAAATTTACAATTTGATAGTCTAGTCTGATATTATTAATTATTCAACACCAAAACAAAAAGCAAACCATCAGAGAAAGCTACTCATTTCTGATGGAAACAAGAGAGAAAAACGTCATTCCTTCTACCCAGTCAGAGTCTTTGACCCGTTCAGTTTGGCTTAGAGGTGCCAGAGCGATGCCTTGGGATGCAAGTTTCTCCTGGGAGAAATTCTCCAGTCGTCACCCACCAAAACCGTCCACGTCGACGCACGGTTTTGGTTTCGGATCGCTTCGCGTCAGCAAAGAGAGTGCTCAATAAATTAAATCCATTGTAGGGGGCAGTCATTCAAGCAAGCATCAGCAACTGGTGGTGCTTACAAACCATACTACCATTTTGCTCGGTCGCGTGCACGTTCTGTGTTTGCTTTTAATTAGCTGGATTTTGTTGAGTTTGTTCTTTCGCTCCTTTCTTTAATACAAAGCATTAAAAATAATATTCCAAGCAAATCATTTCTATTGTTACATGGTAATATCTTTCGTTATTAATATTATTATATACGACGTTTCATCACCGAAGACGCTGGAGAAGTGTTTCATCGCTGTATTCGATGTTCCTCAGTTCATTTCTATATAGAGGGTGGATATCATTTCTGCATTTGCTGTTTAGTCCATTTCCTATGTATTGTGGAAACGAAAAAAATCAGAGCTTTGCATTGAAGAAGCTTCCCGCAGTGTTGGTCCAGTTACTTGAAAGCTTATCCGCTCTCCATAAAACAAATATTTGTATGTTAGAAATAATCAAAACTTCAAATAACAGGGGAAATTGGAGCATTTTTTATGTGTGAAATAAGTCTTTTTTATAAGGCACCATTGAACTAAAAACTTAACTAAGCAAGTGTCCAAACTGCCACGTTGGCATTTTTCACTCAAAATGTTAAACTTTGGCCTTTCTCCAAAAAATTACACACAAAATCTAGCCAGCATCTGGATCCCACAACGCTGCCAGCTGCTGAAAGATTTTTGTTTGGAAAGAATGCTACCGCTGTTAACATCATTCAAATTTATTTTGTATATTTAAACACACGTGTTTTATTAACATACATGAGACGGAGTTCAGTCGATAAATTTCCAAAACACTAAGATTTATATATGTGATCTGAATGTTACGAGTTCATTCCTATAAACTTTTAATTACCCTATGAAGAATGGCTACTAAGATTTCTGAGGTTTGTGGGTTGTAGCATTTCCAAATATTCCAAATTAGGCTGGTTTGAGCAGCTTATTGGCATCAGCTAATACGTGACAATCATTCATCCATTGAAAAATGAATTATTAGTTACAAACTGCTAAAATAAATGATTTTGATGATAATAAATGAATAATTGATAAAAGTTTTCTGGTGATAATTTACTATTCAATTGTTGGCAGCAATCAATTAACTATCATCAATTAACTGACGAAGCCGATTAAGTAATTAAAATCACTTGGAAATGACGATCAAAAAGCTAGCATCAATTTAAATTTAGTATACATTCTCATGACAAGTGAAATTCTCTTGTATATTCCAACTTACAAACTCAATGAGAATTGTTTCCGTTTTTGTCACCTATGGAGTACTTGTACGTGAACTTCAGCGAAAACAAAAGATATGTAAGAAGGCAATATTATGAATTATTCATGCCTGTGCGTTGTCTCAAAATCGTTTTTGCATATGTAATTTTTGTTAAATTATCTTACTTTCGAAGAAAAATTTGCTTACTGTTAACTGCACACGCAAAAATCTTATATAGCGTAGAAAATAAAAAATTACACGTGTTTGCAATGCATCATTTGTTAAATCATTTCTCTCTTTGAAATGAGTCTAACTGAGCTCAGTTTTGCGTACTTCAAAAATTTTACAGTGATTCCGATATTCTAATCTAGCGGCTATTAAAAAGCCTGTACTGTGAATAAGTTAAAACAACATAGCCATGAGTAGCACTTCATCTGAATAGTGCTGTTGAAATGACATATTTATAATACAATATTTCATTCAACGATTTCTGAAGCCAATCGCGCGTGAGCGTTGCGTGACGTCATTCCTGCGTGAGCTGATGCACATTGCGCACGACTATGTTTATGCATGGTGAAAGCTCATCGTACGGGAAGAGTTATTAAGATTAACGTAAATGTCACCTAATTTTTTAATCTTACTCTCATATGACACTAACTGATGCTGAATGTGCATAGACGAAAGAATTGAAGTCTTCAGTTGATGGAGATCAGATACTTCTGGGAGATTCATTGTTCTTTAATCGAAAGACCTAAATTTCTAGTAGCTCCGTCAATAAAGAGGAGTAAACTTTCTTCAAATGTTCAATAGAGGTAGGCGCATTCAGGCCTCCTGTGTGGGTCATTTTTTCAATGCTAATGTCCCTTATAAAATTCACATTACACTTTCTTTTATCGAAAGCAGTGTACTCTTTTCGTAGACTATATGCTTTTTGAATCATATAACAGTAAAAATAAATGAGTTTTTCTTTTAGAGATAATCCTTTCTCTGTGGGCACCCGTATTTTAACCCAAAGCAGTGAATCGTCGATAAATATCTCCATTGCGAAAATTTCAACTGAATCGTCGATAATTATCACAAGTGTGAAAATTTCAACTATATTGCCGGTAATAACCTTCATTGTGGAAATTTCAACTAAATCGTCGATAATTAACTCCATTCTGGAAAGTTTCAACGAAAGACAATATTTTCACATTACTGACCTTCATCGGAATTATGGTCGCTCGAGGTTCTAATCAAAGTCAAAAAGCCTCGCTGATTTCGTGTTTGTATTTACCCGGAGTTCGAGAGCAAAATCATCCTCCTTTGGGTTCTATTTTTCCTAGCTGCCAAGTTCGGCAGTCTCGTTTCTCTTGATTGAGATATTCAAAGACAGTTACGTCTCGGACTGGCAGCGCAAAAATTTCTAAATGAGAAGCCGAAGGAAATGAATAATTTCTAAGTGAGAAGCCGCAGGAAATGAATAATTGCTAAGTGAGAAGCCGAAGGAAATGAATAATTTCTAAGTGAGAAGCCGCAGGAAATGAATAATTGCTAAGTGAGAAGCCGAAGGAAATGGCCAAGTGAGAAGCTGGAGAAAATCATATTTGGGTATAAAATGCGGCAACTACAAAAATCAGTCTCATGGGGTGAGCTTGATGGTTATCTCCATTTAATAATGCATTTTCGTGTAATAGATTTTAAACAATTTAAAGAATTTAAACAATTTAAACAATTTATTTACCACAGGTGATACAGAGGTAGAATGTTTCTTAAGGCTAATACAATGGTCAAACTAGAGTATAGCTACCTGTGGGCCCGAATAAGTTCAGCGACTTCTAGGGCATCCTAGATAACACCTTGTATATAAAATACAACACCTTGTAAATAATACAAGATAACAACACCTTGTATATAAAACGCATTATATAATACACATGAACTATAAATAAATGATACATCGTTGCTGGTATATTTTAACATACAAAACGTGCATTACCATGTGCGCAGAATACGAATGACTATAATATTTCATGAATTATACAAAATTTATGCACCTAATATACTTGAATCATAACATCCTGCCAGCGAGTCAAATTTACTATGTTAAATAGAAAATTTCACTCCCAATTGGGTTCCAGGCAGCCGAGCAGCGTAACAATTCAATTTGTTAGGCTGGTGCTGAAATGATGTTGATTTAATATAAGCTGCATGGATGTTATTACCTAAAGTAGCTTTGTTTCAATGTTGTCGGATCTCCTGAAATATATCGGATCGTGATAAAAACTGAACAGTCGCTCCGGACAACGGCGTTGTAAGGAGGTAAATTTTATGTCCGTTTTGGGGAAGTTTCAAGATTTCTTGATGACTGAATTCTACAAATATACATCGGCGGTGCACCTCGGTTGTTTATCATGGCTTCATTGAGTTGGAACAATGCTCTATTTAGATCGTTAGTGCGTTCTTATTTTTTTTGGTGCTCAGTAATTTTGGTAGGTCCTGTAACTTTTGTTACTCGTGTTACTCACTAAACAAAACTGCCTAACTTTAGCACTCGGTCAATATTTTCCCTCATCATCGCTGTGAGAAAAGAAGATCAATTTGCTCAGTAAGCAACCTCAAGAGAAAGTAAAGGGAAAAAACAGAATTCAACATCGTTAAAATTGTACGTGGCAGCTGTAATAATTAATTATGACATTTTTTGATGGACAAGTCAGTTTAGGCTTTCAGTGTGTGTTGAGAATGAAAAAACTCGGAAATAAAACAAAATATTTGGTAAGCATAGGCTCACGTTGAAAGTGACAGCGCTGACTGTTCTTGAAAAGCCTGCTGACACTAGATGCATAACGTACTTACACTTGATGCATATCGTACTGTCACTTGATGCAGAACGTACAGACACTTGGTGCATAACGTACTGACACTTGATGCAGAACGTACTGACACTTGATGCAGAACGTACTGACACTTGATGCAGAACGTACTGAAACTAGATGCAGAACGTACTGACACTTGATGCAGAACGTGCTGACACTAGATGCAGAACGTACTGAAACTAGATGCAGAACGTGCAGACACCAGATGCAGAACGTGCTGACACTTGATGCATAACGTACTGTCACTTGATGCAGAACGTACAGACACTTGGTGCATAACGTACTGACACTTGATGCAGAACGTACTGACACTTGATGCAGAACGTACTGACACTTGAAGCACAACGTACTGACACTAGATGCAGAACGTACTGACACTTGATGCATAACGTACTTACACTTGATGCATATCGTACTGTCACTTGATGCAGAACGTACAGACACTTGGTGCAGAACGTACTGACTCTAGATGCAGAACGTACTGACACTTGATGCATAACGTACAGACACTTGATGCATAACGTACTGACACTAGAAGCAGAATGTACTGAAACTTGATGCTCACTTGATGCAGAACGTGCTGACACTAGATGCAGAACGGGTAGACACTTGATGTAGAACACATAAATCTGATACGTTTCTAGGAACTAGTACAAACCATATTTTCTTCTCCTTAATGCAATGAGAATGCAATGATAATATTTTGTACCGACGATAGTAGCGTCAGACACAGTTTAGTTGTTGTTATGAGGTTGATTTACGAACATTCTTTTTAAGACGGTGATGAACTCTCAGAATGAAGCACGGAAAGTCTTAATTATGAGCAAAATTTTGTGCATTGAAATACTAATATTTATAAAAGCTTTCAAATCATCTCACACTGTTCTTTGTGTAAAACATCATTCAACTTTACAGTTGAAGAATCTGAAGAAATCAGATATTTTTAACTTGCTTCTTGGGCTTTTTTCGTTTACTTGCTATTAATAACGTAGTTCAAATGAATGTTCTATTGCACCTGCAAATCATCTTTCGTTTTTAGGATGTTCTTCAATCAACTAAAATAAAGTAGAACCTTGTAAACAAGTCTTAGAAATTTACTTGATGTTTTTAATTTTCATAGAGCAGACATTTCATTGCTTGAAGTATTCATTACTCACATTCACAAGCGCCTTTAATTTTCTGTAATTGAGATGCTTTGTTATTAAGTAAGAGAAAATACAACCTCAAATTCAAAGTTAACAAATTTTAACTCGGAAGAAATGGACTTGGAATGAATGAACTTAAATCGAATTCGCTTACTTTCACTCCACAAACAATTCATGCCTTTTGGTATCCACCAAATTCATCTTAAAACTTGAATCAAATTCGTCTACTGTCACTTTTCACTCATATCATAGCGTTTGGTATCCCTCGTGCACAATCACAGAGGATTCAATGCCATACCATGGACGGCTGCTGCACAAGATAACTCTCAGGAAGGACCACGCGGCCTCAACATGGCGACACTCATCATCAAATCCTCACAGGCGAAGCGACTAATCCGCTTCTCATAAAACCTCCCTAAATGGGAACCCGAGAGCGACTTTGGCTCCGATAAAACTTTTATTATCACCATTTAGGAAGATCAGCTCCAGAAAAGGGCGTCTACATTCTTCCCGCCAGCTGTGATAGACCGGATGTTAACTTGAAGTCTGTGAAGATTAATTCAAGCAATGCTCTTACCCACTCCAACATATTGATGAGTTTTGCTGAATCACGGAACGGAAGGATGGTAACAGCTGACCAGATTTGCTGTCGGAGGATAAATTATCGTTTTCAAAGAGCAGTAGTAGCGGTTGCAGGATGTGTACTAAGGGTGATCAGTTTTAACATGCGTGCCTATTTTTACCGCGAAGTTGGCAACTTTATGTTATTGGTAACTTACCAACATGGCTAATTATAGTCGGTTGCAACATTAATAGCTATTGCAAATAGCCTGTGATTAATGTGATAGCGTGCAATTCCAATTTATCTTCGATTAAAGTCTACAAAATTAGAAAATCATCTCTAACTAAAGTGAAAAAATAGAGAGCATCGGAGTGCAAGTCTCACAAATACTGAGAAGCGAGAGGACGTTGAAAGAAAATAAACTCGATCTTGCATAGTCATTTATATTTTGCACGTAAACACGTACTTTACGTTTACATTTTTTCAAAACCCGAAAATTGTACTTCCTAGATTGATATTTCATTATGGAAGTTGCTTGTAGATGCATGTTTACTTTCAGTGGATATTATGTTGACAGAGAGAGTTGGCGAACCTACAATTTTATCTCAGGACGTCCAAGTTTTGCATAAAAAGTTATTTAAAAGACGATTTGAAAATTGGAGGATAATGAAAGGGGAATCAGAATAACGAGGGTAGAGTATTTTAGAATTATTATCTCCCACACTCAAAACATGTTTTAATTTTCCAAGAAAACTACGGAAGATCAATGAAAATGAGTGAACAAAAAGAAAAAAATACAGGAAGGAGCAAGACACTCGATCTTTAGAAATGAAATAAGGTTGGACTTTAGCAAACGAAATGTTTGAGAGTGTGGCTGATAAAGTGTAGCGTGATACTTCCGTTGCTCCGGGAAAACAGCTAATACAGCGGTCGCACAGCCATCACACAGCCATCACAGCTATTACCCATCCCGCACACAAACATCACATCCGTCGTGCAGAAGTCACACAGACAACATCCAGTTAACACAGTGGTCACAGAATCCACACACAGACATCAAATTTGTTTTACAGAAGTCACACAGCCAACACGGAGCTAACACAGTGGTCACACAGTCGGCTCACACAAAAGACATAAAATTGTCGCATGTGGGTGTCGCACAGTCAACTGGGCTATGAACGCCTCAAAATTATTTACTTCACTTCATCAGTGTTGAAAATTATTCGAAAATTTGAAATGTAATTATTGGAAGTAAACAATTCTCCAAGCATGAAATAACAGATGTGTGAATTGATACCATGGAAAGAATCCCATAAAATTAAAAAATTAAAATGTTCTTCATATAAGTGAATGAACGACGAAGAGAGACAGGAAATGTTATCGTTCCTTGAAATGAAACCACAGTGAATGCGTCTGTAGAAATTAAAAACAAGCAGAAAAGTGATGGTATTTCACGGTACCTAATTTGCTTGTATGTAATTAAACTATTAACCTTGTCTATCATCGCAATCGGAAGTTTGTACTTTGCCCAGCAGTAGCCTTGAATTGTTGCTCAGTTCCAGTGCTCTATGCTGCTAATTGAGGCGGGCGCCAAGCTTTAACACTTTAGTGGTCACCGTGGCCGAGTGGTTGAGAGCGCGCCCTTCAAGGGAAGGTGTCGGTAGTTCGGATCCCACCAGTGCCGCCCGGTGATTCTCCCCGTTGGGAAAGGGAGAACTCAGCCACAAGTATTCCCCATTCTACCCAGGTGTCGGAAATGGGTACCGGCTTGACCGGAGGTAACCGTCATTGCGTGCTAAGGCATTTGGAAAACCAATCTACAAAAAGAAATGTATCAGGCTTGATTGGAATAAAACAGCTTTTTTATTTACACCTTGGAATCTTTACACAACCAGTAGGAGTGCTGCAAACTACACGTCGTGGCACACACATGAAGTTTATTTAATTACTTAAGCAGCGCACGCAAAACTGAGGCAACAATGAAGTCTGGTTGAAGATAGCATGTATCTAAGTCGTCGTATTCATTTACTAGAAGCTCTGCAGGTAATTTAGTACATAAGAAGCTTGTTTTTTTTGTGTGACGAATTTGTCACACTCGGGCGTAAAGGGAAAAGAACAAGGACGTTCTTGCTCAGCCATGACCAGATTAATAGAGTGAATGTGGTTGAAGACAGCAGTTTTGTTTAAGTTTGATGATTATGAACCTTTCTTGAAATACGCCGTGTCGTGAGAAGATGCATGCACCCTAGCTTAAAAGAGCCTTCAATTTAAATACATTTACGTACAGTAAATGTAGAGGGGAGCATACATTCAATGTAGTTTTCTCAACAGACTCGTTCGTATACAGGCGAAACCAAATGCTTCGTTCCTTACTTCACTATGGAAAATATTCATGCATAAATTTATGCATCTACTGACAATAACAATGGAGATCTTTTCAGCATTCATCCGAACTGAAATTAAAAGTTTTCAGTTGCTCTCATAAAATGATCAAATGTCGTTTCTACGAATTTTTAGCACAGTTTGTTCATCTGTGGCAGTCAAAAGTTCAAATATTCCTCGAACTTCGATGCCCTACGGCCCTTACTTCGAGTCAAGTTATATCGAAACTCAGATTTAAATGGAGCATGTTTTTCTCACCCATCACAGGATGTTTTTTTGTCTCCCGTGGTTTAAAATTTCGAAAATGCGAAGAGTTGAGATGAAAACTTTCTTTGTGTTGATCCACAGGATGAGGCGCTAGGCTGCCGACTGATGGGTTCCTCAGCAAAAAGAAACACTGAACGCAGGCAGTTGGGCCACAGGTCAAATTGCAGAGAGTAGGAATTGCCTAGAGTAGAAATTCTATAACGAAAAAATTGCAGAAAATAGAAATTGCAAAGATTAGAAATGGCAGATGGTAGAAATTGCAGTGGATAGAAATTGCAGCAGTAGAAATTACATAGTAAAAATTGCAGAGAGCATAAATTGTCAGAAACATAAATTGTCAAAACTATAAATTGCAGAAAGTAGAAGTTGCAAAGATGGAAATTATAAACGTCAAATATTTCATAAAGTACAAATTATCGGAAATATAAATCATCGAAATTATAAATTACATAGAGTAGAAATTACAGAAGCAGAAATTGCAGAGACTCAAATTTGCATAGGGTATAAATTGCACACAGTAGAAATTGCAGAGAGTAGAATTTGCTGAAGCATGAATTATCGAGTAGAAATTATCGAAATTTAAAATTACAGAAAGAAGAAATTGTATAGGGTAAAATTTTCACAGAGTAGAAATTGCAGAAGTAGAAATTAAAGAGCGTAGAAATTGACGGATTTGCGTTTGGCTTGCACGGCAATTTCTTTAAAGTTAATGTCGGCATCATACAACTTCGTTCAAGTTATAGTGAGAAATTTATACCATGTTCTGAGTAAGTTGAAGCGTTTGCAGTGGTGTTAAGAATGAAGAAAAGAAAATGTTCAAGAATTAATATTTATAATTCTCCACGAAATGTTCTCGTAAGCATTAGCTGAAACTGAATAATCTATTAAGTTAGTCTCATGAGGAATAAATGGTGAGGCTTATTTTGTTTGGTGAGTCTACTAATGAAATAATGTAATTACTGACAGCTTTCCTAAGAGCTGTTGCTGATAGGTTCTACTCCCATAAGCACAATTGAATAAAAAGATGATGACTTTCACCATTAAGGAAAATTTTGCACTACAATGGCAGTAACTAACATTCCTGAGGGAAATATAGAAGATGCTCACAACCAGGCTACTATAATGGTCAAAATGAACAATCTTGTTCATTCGGGATTCGTAGAGATCGTGACCAAAAGATGAGTCGACCAACAAAATCTCATTAGAAATGATATAATAAAATGGAAGTTCTGTTTGTAGGACAAACTTACATGCTCGCTGACGGTCATAGAGCTCCACTGAAGCGTTGCCCTAATTACGAACCTTATGCGATACTCCTCACACACACACTCAACTCACACACACACACACACAACACACAAGCACACACAACTGTGTCGCTTGTCTCGTGCATAGCTAACAGTTCCAAAGACCCTCAGAAGTGTTATCGTAATTACAGACATTATGCTTCACCCCTCACACACACACAAACGACTGTGTCGCTCGTGTCGCACATAACTTGAGCGACGCAGCAGCGACATTTGTTATGAAGCTTTGAAGTGACGCTCTTGAAACTTGTATCATTTGCAAGGGAGCTCGAGCACACTCAGCGTGTCCTACTCGGCGATTTCTAATAAAATTATGCGTGGTGTCCTCCCCTGAAGTTGTAATTGAGTTGAAGAACAGTACAAACTTTTCGCAAGAAAACAGGTTGTGCTCATGTCGCTGCGACGCAAGTTCTTTAGATGTGAAATAAAACTGGACGCAAGTCCCGGCTGCTAATAAGGAAGGAGAGCTACAAGTTATATTTGACGTTTAGTTTGTTGCCGTGGCACTGCCTGCAATGAATTTGTTAGGAAATGAGGATAAGATGAAATTAGCGCGGAAGATGCATGTAATTAAGGCGCATGGCACGAGGGTGCACGTTATCATTTTAAATTTTGCGAGCGATGAAAAACTGGTGATTATTATATCATTGTAAATTGTGTCATCGATTATGAATTGGCGGCTATTATATTACTGTAAATGGCTGAGGCGACTTTAAATTGGCGATTATTACAGCATCAAAAATTGTGCTGGCGATTATCATATTACTAGTGTGCACGGCCCGCTAAAAATGACAGGATTCGATACCTTTCTTGAACAGGCTTTCCAGACGTAGATGGCTAACAGAAATATCTATCCTAACAGTCCCTGTGATAAAAAAAAAACTATTGCACTTGCGCACTGGTGAAACTCGCATCACTGACATGGTCATTATGGCTATCTTTATGAGCGTGACAGAGAAATGGAAGAAGCGGACGTAAAACGAATAACCCAAGGGTATTTTTAGGCAGTAGAAGGACCCGTGGAAATTCCTAGATGCACCCGTGTAAAAATTCTGTCAATATTACCTAACCTATGCTGACCTATCCCATCCTAATCTAACCAAGCCTATCCTAAACGAACGCATCCGGGTACAATTCAAACACATCAGTGCATGTAAAGGCCATCTTTTAATGCTATACTGAGGAATTCGGTATCCATGATACCGCACACTCAGGCATCCAATGTTTCATAAAAAGCGGACACCAAACAGATATATGAACAAACACACGACGGAAAGTCTTAGGTTAGATTGTAAATGGCTGAGGCGATTTTAAATTGGCGATTATTATAGCATAGCAAATTGTGTTGGCGATTATTATTTTACTAGTGTTCATGACCCGTCATTTTTGACGGGCCAAACCTTTCAATACCTTTCTTGAACAAATTTTCCAGATGTGGATGACAAACAAAAATATTCATCCTAACAGTACCCTTGATTATAAACATTCTTGTACTTATGCACTTGTGAAACTCTTATCACAGAAACAGTAATTTTAACCATCCAAATGAGCGTGACAGAGAAATGGAAGAAGCGGACTTCAAACAAAGAAACCAAGGGTATTATTAGGTAGTAGCAGGACTCGTGGAAATTCTAATGAAAATGTCATCGTTGAGCTAGGTTGACCCGTGAAAAAATTCCGTCAACATAACCTAACCAATGTTAACTTAACCTATCCTCACCAATCCTATCCTGTCCTATCCTAACTTATCCAAACCTATCCTAGCAGAACCTTTCCAGATAAAATGCCAATCATATCAGTGCATGTAAAGGCCATCTTTTAATGTTACACTGAGAAATTCGGTATCCTTCATACCGCAAACTCAGACGAAAGCGTAGAGGACGGACTAACCTCAATAATCCTGGAGTGGTGTACACAGCAGTGAACGCCATCCCGTAGTTGTATTTTATTACTCGGAAGAAAACATGCCTGATTTCTTCTCTTTGTTCCTGAGATCTAGCTCTTCTTTTGCGTTCTCTGTCAGGTTTTCTTCTTCTTTCATCAAGTGTTTTCATTTTACTCAGCTTAAAAAATTTACACACATTTAAGATAAACATATATTTCTAAATGTTTCTAAGTACAAGACCTTAGATGTTTAAATGTAAACGGTATCCACTATACCAAACAAATCACTATTATAAAAGAAAACGCGTCCGTCCGTCTGTGTGATCCCCTCTTCTAATCGAAAGCTTTGATAGCAACAAGGATAAAGCTTAAGAAATACAAGAAATTATTCTATTGCATTATTTTTCTGTGGCGATTCAAATCCCTTTCACTTGCATTATGGTATCCAGAAGACGCAATCGGCTAATTTTTACAAACCTAAATTTTCTCTGGAGCTTTCTCAGTTGAAATTCATCATGTTGCTTTGAAATTTTAAATTGATAATGAGAAAAAAATGTTTTAAATTCGTTTTACCAGTAACCTGGCTACCACTTAGCATAAGGCCAAAGATTTTGAAACTTGAGTTATTGTTTTCGAAATTGTTATTTTATTGAAAAGCTTCAAAGAGATAATAGACGACATTTTGGAATAAAATTCCGGCAAAAGAGGCCACCATGGATAGAAATGTGTCCAACCGCAAGAGAGAAGTAGCAAGACTTCGACAGCTAGAAAAACGCCAAAGACGATCGGATGAACAACGCGAAATGGAATGGAAGACGAAGCAATGCTGCTCGCCAACGAGAAGCAAGAGCTAAATTGACCCTTGAACGGCGTTTGGAAATTCTACGGAATTATGCAGAGCCACACTGAGTAGCTAGAAAGAGCTTAACACATGAAAGAAGCGAGGAAATTCTTCTGCACAACGCTGGACAACATCGAGTGACACGAGAGAATTTAAGTCAAGAAAAAGTTATGAAATTCTTCAGATTAATACCGAAGAGCATCGAGTGGCACGGTGCTACCACTTTCTTGCAAAATTTCTCCCCAAGATCCAACTGGACGACTTTTGTTTGATGCCCATTTGATGGTGTGGGATGAAGCTCCATTGAGTCATCGTCACCCGTTCGAATGTCTTGATCGTACCCTCAAGGATATCATGAATAATGATCTCCTTTTTTGGAGGAAAGCTCCTGGTACTTAGTGAGGATTTCCGCCAAATTTTGCCAGTTTGAGATTTGATTTTCCTGAAGAGTTTTGATTCAGTTGCTAATGATGACCAAGCCTCACTGTACCCGCCAGAGTTTAAGAATTCGTTAAACTTGAGTGGTTTGCCCCACATGAACTGAAACTGAAAATTGGAGCTCCAATATTGCTACTTTGAAACCTGGATCACAGAAATGGGTATTGTAATGGCACTGGGTACAAGGTTGTGCAAATATATAAATACCTGATAGATGTCGAAAAATTAACAGGACTTGATGCTGGCCAACCCATATTAATTCCTCAAACGCGTCTTATGCCTTCAGACTCTGATTTGCCATTCACACTACAAAGACGGCAATTTCCCATAAGACCGGCATTTGCAATGTCAATCAACAAGAGCCAAGGACAGAGTCTATCAAAGTGTGGCATATATTTACCCAGTCCTGTCTTCACCCATGGCCACCTATATGTAGCTGCTAGCAGGGCTGGTGATCCAAACGATCAAAAAATATTTGCCAGTCAAAATCAATTTTTGCAAATTTACCAAGAGGAAGACGATTAAACAACAACCAAACACTGACGAGGAATGTGTATATACAGAGATTCTGTAAATATTGTACGTACTATTACAAATTTGTTTATGCACGCTATAATACATGTTTACATTGGGCTCTCAGCTCACTCAGTTCTCTGTCTTTCTCTTTCCCTAAGCCGCATCAGCCTTTTAAGGTACTAGTGGATGTGGGGAGGGAGGAAGAGACTAATGAGTTGCCAATAGGAGATTTTTCAAAAAAAGAGCAAAATGTTCAGTTTCTGGCAACAAGGAACTCACTATAATGTTGCACACGGCCGAGACAACCAATGGAAAAAAATTCTACGGAAAAGCTGTGAGTTTCCTTAAAATGAATCTAATTGCATAGTATATAACTTATTTCGTAAAATCACTTCATCAGTTTGTAGACCAATATATAGCTCATCAATTAGTTTGAAAATGCTATTGATGCCTATATTTATAGATACTAATATATCTAGGGTAGAAATAAAGAAGTGATACCTAATACCCGCAAGATCAGATACAAGCGAATTGAGACTAGAAAAACGTTTTCTCCCAGTACTAGCGAAACATCCTTAATTATCTATCACAATATTATGAACCGAAAATTAACGGGCAATCGCACTTGTAAATAGACATCCTTTGTTTCTTAAGAACCTTACACCAAACAAATATTTGAATAAATATTTAAATAAACACACAACGGATATTATTAGGTTAGATTGCCTATTGAGTTAGCGATTACCAGAGATTTTTTCCAGAACCACTCTTCAAATTAAAATTTCATTTTTTGTCACTACCAAAAGGGCAACATTCAACATTTTTTGATATCATTGCATTTCTTCAAGATTTGAATTTTAGATTCCACTTATGTATCTTCAAACATATTTAGCTCCTTTTATGGCAATGTTATTTTATGAGAGCAATAAATACGTACTCGTACTGAATAAATCTGTCGAAGTATTAACTGAAGTAAATATATGTAGAGGAGGATTTTCATGCATGGGCTCTAAAAGAATTTTTAACAATTCCTTCAGTTCCGAATGAGCATTAAAAAGTGAGTTATTCATGCAATCCTGAGAAAAATAAGTTTTATTTCGATTAAATTTGCAAACAAAATTTTACATGTAGCACCCCTTAAAAACAATTAAGAATCGGCCCGATTACGCAGGCTGTTTGTTGCGGCGCTGGTGAGACCTTGTCCAATTCTTTGCATTTTAATTTAATGGATGCCCTGAGTTGGTGTAGATTTGTAGGCTTTTCACCGTATAATTTTTATTCAAAGAGTTCACCTCGAAAAGCGAACAAATCTATGCCAAATCAAGGCTGTAATCGAGGTATAAGTTCAGTGAATTGGACCAGATCTCACCAACGCCACAATGATCAGCCTGCACAATTGTGGTGATATTTGCCTGCGCTCCATGGCGGCATATGAAGAATATGGTAACAAAAAAGAATTAAAATATTAGTAGAACTATTGGTTCTCAGGATTGCTTACATGTTTTTTTTCAAAATCTATCCGCTATTAAGGAAATAATTAAACACTTTTTGGGCCGACATTTAAAATCCCTTTGTATGTATATACAAATAAATATATGTAAATATACATGTATATACACATTTTATAAATATATATTTATATTTGGTGATTGAAAGGTAGCTCCAAATTTTAAAAATCTTATAACTTTTTTAAATGCAGGTATTTTGAGTTCAGATTTTAAATGTATGTTCCTTAATATTTAAAATTTACCTGTTATTGTTTTTTTTCAAATTGAGTATTTGGAATTCAAATTGGAAGGCACGTAGAGATGTCCGGACGTCTAACTCTAAACGAGCGGCCCGGCTGGCGACACGCCCGTTTAGAGTGTTGCCCAAATACGTGCAGGTTGGCTAGTGGTGTTGTGGTGTGTTAGTGTGTGGTGTTGTGGTGTGTTAGTGTGTGGTGTTGTGGTGTGTTAGTGTGTGGTGTTGTGGTGTGTTAGTGTGTGGTGTTGTGGTGTGTTAGTGTGTGGTGTTGTGGTGTGTTAGTGTGTGATGTTGTGGTATGTCAGTGTGTGATGTTGTGGTATGTCAGTGTGTGATGTTGTGGTATGTCAGTGAGTGATGTTGTGGTATGTCAGTGAGTGATGTTGTGGTATGTCAGTGAGTGATGTTGTGGTATGTCAGTGTGTGATGTTGTGGTATGTTGGTGTGTGATGTTGTGGTATGTCAGTGTGGGATGTTGTGGTATGTCAGTGTGTGATGTTGTGGTATGTCAGTGTGTGATGTTGTGGTATGTCAGTGAGTGATGTTGTGGTATGTCAGTGTGTGATGTTGTGGTATGTTGGTGTGTGAGGTTGTGGTATGTCAGTGAGTGATGTTGTGGTATGTCAGTGTGTGATGTTGTAGTATGTCAGTGTGTGATGTTGTGGTATGTCAGTGAGTGATGTTGTGGTATGTCAGTGTGTGATGTTGTGGTATGTCAGTGTGTGATGTTGTGGTATGTTGGTGTGTGGTGTTGTGGTATGTTGGTGTGTGGTGTTGTGGTATGTTGGTGTGTGATGTTGGGGTATGTAAGTGTGTGATGTTGTGGTATGTCAGTGTGTGATGTTGTGGTATGTCAGTGAGTGATGTTGTGGTATGTCAGTGTGTGATGTTGTGGAATGTCAGTGTGTGATGTTGTGGTATGTTGGTGTGTGGTGTTGTGGTATGTTGGTGTGTGGTGTTGTAGTATGTTGGTGTGTGATGTTGTGGTATGTTAGTGTGTGATGTTGTGGTATGTCAGTGTGTGATGTTGTGGTATGTTAGTGTGTGGTGTTGTGGTGTGTTAGTGTGTGGTGTTCTGGTGTGTTAGTGTGTGGTGTTGTGGTGTGTCAGTGTGTGATGTTGTGGTATGTCAGTGTGTGATGTTGTGGTATGTTAGTGTGTGATGTTGTGGTATGTTAGTGTGTGATGTTGTGGTATGTCAGTGTGTGATGTTGTGGTATGTTAGTGTGTGATGTTGTGGTATGTTAGTGTGTGGTGTTGTGGTATGTTAGTGTGTGATGTTGTGGTATGTTAGTGTGTGATGTTGTGGTATGTCAGTGTGTGATGTTGTGGTATGTTAGTGTGTGGTGTTGTGGTATGTTAGTGTGTGGTGTTGTGGTATGTTAGTGTGTGATGTTGTGGTATGTTAGTGTGTGATGTTGTGGTATGTCAGTGTGTGATGTTGTGGTATGTTAGTGTGGGATGTTATGGTATGTCAGTGTGTGATGTTGTGGTATGTCAGTGTGTGATGTTGTGGTATGTCATTGTGTGATGTTGTGGTATGTCAGTGTGTGATGTTGTGGTATGTCAGTGTATGATGTTGGGGTGTGTTAGTGTATGTTGTGGTATGTCAGTGTGTTATGTTGCGGGATTTTTAACCGAAACACAAGAAATGACGCACGAAAGAACTCAAAACTTTTAATATTTTGAACTTCTTCAACACTACAAATTGTCAACGATAAGCTCCTAATTAGGAGAATTATCAGGATTAAACGGTCTTCATAGTGCAAGAAGACCTAACGAGTTTGAGGGCGTATCTTCATACGTCCTGAAGTATAACGAAGAGAACTGGTGGCCATTATAGTTCCAGCACCTCCCAGCCCAACACAGAACTGCAATTTAGTAAGGAGGAATGAATTAGTGACTAAATGAGGTACCACCGCGTCAGATCATGTAACACCTAGATCTCATGCTAGAAAGTTTCATTAACATTTCAGGTACTAACCTAGGCAACACCAAGAGTCTAAAAAATTAAATTCGGAAATGAAACACACGCTGGAGAAGAGTTAGGCTTGGTAAACCGAACAAAGTGGCCCATTTAAGTAACATCCCGTCCAGATCAGGCTCGCCGCAGGATTCTGAGGGAGAACAAAAAAGCCACAACAGAAAATAGAACCACTTCAAGTTTCACCTCTATTCGAAGTTGCATATCATCAACGGCTCACCTTGAAATAGTGCCAAATCCCTTCCTAATCACGGCTAGTATGATAGTGAAAGTAGTAGTTTAAGAGTCGCAAGGACCGAGTAGTTTAAGAGTCGCTAGGACCGAGTAGTTTAAGAGTCGCAAGGACCGAGTAGTTTAAGAGTCGCAAGGACCGAGTAGTTTAAGAGTCGCTAGGACCGAGTAGTTTAAGAGTCGCTAGGACCGAGTAGTTTAAGAGTCGCTAGGACCGAGTAGTTTAAGAGTCGCAAGGACCGAGTAGTTTAGAGTCTCAAGGACCTAATAGTTTAAAGTCGCAAGGACCTAATAGTTTAAGAGTCGCAAGGACCTAATAGTTCAAAGTCGCAAGGACCTAATAGTTTAAGAGTGGCAAGGACCTAGTAGTTTAGAATCGCAAGGACCTAATAGTTTAAAGTAGCAAGGACCTAATAGTTTAAAGTCGCAATGACCTAATAGTTTAACGTCGCAAGGACCTAATAGTTTAAAGTCACACGGACAAAATAGTTAGATGTGTAAAGAGGATGCGAATATGCAAGATAAATAACTAAACAAAAGGAACAGAAAATGCGATTGCAATCACAAATTAGAATAGTAAAGAAAAGGCGATCACATACTCCCTGACAGGCGCTACGCACAAGAGGCCAGCCACCTCCTCACAGCGCGGTACAATTCAATCTCATCTGTTATACACCAGATACTAAGTCTTGTCGAGCTAAGTGCTGCCAGAAGTCGCCACTTTAGCGAGATTTCGCTAGATGAAAAATGGCGACTTAAAATATTTATAAAATTCACATTTCTTACAATGTTGTCGAATGTTAGTGTGTGATGTTGTGGTATGTTAGTGTGTGATGTTGTGGTATGTTAGTGTGGGATGTTGTGGTATGTCAGTGTGGGATGTTGTGGTATGTTAGTGTGTGATGTTGTGGTATGTCAGTGTGTGATGTTGTGGTATGTTAGTGTGTGATGTTGTGGTATGTCAGTATGTGATGTTGTGGTATGTCAGTGTATGATGTTGTGGTGTGTCAGTGTGGGATGTTGTGGTGTGTTAGTGTGGGATGTTGTGGTGTGTGATGTTGTGGTATGTTAGTGTGTGATGTTGTGGTGTGTCAGTGTGTGATGTTGTGGTATGCAGTGTATGATGTTGTGGTGTGTTAGTGTGGGATGTTGTGGTATGTTAGTGTATGATGTTGTGGTATGTTAGTGTGTGATGTTGTGGTATGTTAGTGTATGATGTTGTGGTATGTTTGTCGTGGTTTTACGCTTCAGATACCCTACGTCGTGTTTAAATAAACGTTACGAAGAAGGGTTCGTTTGGCCAACGATCACCTTTCGAATAGAACCGTATTCACAAAATATATTCTCGTCGATAAGCGCAGTATGTGCTCAGCTCTACGATCATCGTCTAGAA
>JACJUY010002745.1:74482-99681 GCA_014220935.1 Platorchestia sp. MABIK
GAACGAGAAACGTGTATGTTCGCAAACGTGACAGCGTCGCTGGGGCATACCCTGTCTGGGAGAGTGCGGAGCATTAGCGCCACCGCAAATCTAAGTGTAGGACGTGCAGACGCCCCGCTCTGCCCTCTGGGCAAAGCGATGGCACTGACAGTCACATGAGTATCTATTCTACATGTCATCCACTATTACCATTCATTCTTGTTGTCTCACGTGTAGGATCGGCATTCGCTTTCAGTGTACGAAGCATTATTCTGTATCTAGGATGTGCGGCGTAATTTCACATTATGTATTATATAATCTGTTTTGCTAACTGATTCAGTAACGAGGCCTCACCTCGATATGAGCTTATTACAAATAAATTCCTGTCCATCGATTGTGTTAACTATTCGAATCAGAAGACATTGTTTCAAGTCATCATTTCTATATTAAATTCAGAATTTGGAAGCCTGCTTATTTAATCCCTTGCAATTATTTAGCCATTAGTAATCAGAAAGATATGACGTCAGAAAATATTAATGACAGAGTAACATCAGAAATATACTGGAAAATATGTCATCGGAAATAAATGACTTATAAATACGATAAAAGTACTAACAGCGAGAAAGAATCATTAAAATGGTGGCTGAACGGTGGAATTTGAGTTTGCTGTAATGTAAATGTTATTTTCGAATCACACGCACGAAAGAAACATTATAGTTAGTGTATGATGTTGTGGTATGTTAGTGTGTGGTGTTGTGGTGTGTTAGTGTGTGGTGTTGTGGTGTGTTAGTGTGTGGTGTTGTGGTGTGTTAGTGTGTGGTGTTGTGGTGTGTTAGTGTGTGATGTTGTGGTATGTCAGTGTGTGATGTTGTGGTATGTCAGTGTGTGATGTTGTGGTATGTCAGTGTGTGATGTTGTGGTATGTTAGTGTATGATGTTGTGGTATGTTAATGTATGATGTTGTGGTATGTTAGTGTGTGACGTTGTGGTATGTTAGTGTGTGATGTTGTGGTATGTTAGTGTGTGATGTTGTCGTATGTTAGTGTATGATGTTGTGGTATCTTGGTGTATGATGTTGTGGTATGTTGGTGTGTGGTGTTGTGGTAAGTTTGTGTGTGATGTTGTGGTATGTTAGTATGTATTGTTGGGTAAGTCAGTATGTAATGTTGTAGTATGTTAGGATGTAATGTTGAGGTATGTTAGCTTGTAATGTTGAGGCAGGTTAGTATGTAATGGTGTTGGATATTATTTAGAAATGGTGTGTATTGAAGATAATTTCTAAGAATGTATTGTTGCTGAAGCACAGAAACATGAAGAAAATGATCGGTAGTATTAACTTGACGTAATATAATGTTTTAAGGTTTAGTTTAGTCTGAAATTCAAATTGACGCTGAAATAGTTTATTTTATTTTGTTTAAGCCAAGACATGACTTCATGACAGGAAAAAAACTACAGTAATGGGCAATGAAAGCACTCAGAAATTCTTGCGATCGTATGAGGGCGTTCAAAATAATTTGAAATAAAAAGTATTTCCTAATTTCAAATCCTCGAGACTCCAGAGCGATGACTTCAAACGTCAGCAGTTTCCTCACGAAGGAGAAGAAGTGCGAATCAGACCACACGCCTTCTTTTTCAGCAGATTTTGATCGATCGAGGGAAGAATAAGGAAAATATGGACAGAGGAAGAAAGGGGCTTCCCTTGGTCGAACTTCGTTTATTTATTGGAGTGATTGCGAGCGGCAGCACGAGAAGAAATGTGAGCACAGAAAATTTTGCCAACTCCTATTCTTTCTGAGCAGCATTGAATTGGAACTCACGTAGCACGGCCACTTGTATTGAGACCCTCACAAATTCCGATCCAAATGCGAACTTGGGTATACGTCTTACACTAACAAATTCCGATCCAAATTCGAAATTGAGTATATGTCTTCCACCTACAAATTCCGATCCAAATTCGAACAAGGGGAATTGTCCTACCCTCACAAATTGCGATTAATTTTTGGAATTGCGATTATGTCCTACATTTACATATACAGATCCAAATTCGAACTTCGGTATTTGTCTTACCCTCATAAATTACGATTTACATTTAAACTTTGGTATTCGTGCAAGTTGGAAAAAAATTTAGTGTGATCGTAAGTGTGCAAGCTTAATTTGTCCAAATGTTTCGGATAATATTTATTCTAGTTATTGGTCAAAACTTATCCGTCGCATTTGGGGAAATGAAACTTTCCTGCAGCATAACATGCAAAGCCGTAGGATGTTCTACATGATTGCTTAATGTTCCACGAACTACTACATCTGATCTTTATCATTACTATTTTCTGAGTACCTGAACAAAATTTCAGAAATTCACACATGAACATGTTTTGTTTACTGGAGGTACGATAGAGCTTCTAGCCGAATGTGTGGAAGAGATTTGAAAATTGCAGAAGTGTCAACCTTCACTTTAATTTTTCACCAGGAACACAGGGCACCAAGGAATTTAAAAGCTTTAAAATTTGCTCGTAATGCTTTTCTTTCATTACAATTTTGGCTCTACATACTCAGAAATATGGTCTTGTTTGCAAATTTTTCAGACTCTTCTGTGTTATCCATCTGGATAAAATTTTTAATAATAATTTTAACACTACGTAGTAATCTTAAAGTTTACCTATGACTAATCTCTTAATGTACAAGAAATTCGCGTCTGGAGATGAAAGCATAACTCATACTTGTTGATTTCAGGATAAAATGATATCCGTACATCTCATGGAAGACTCATGCGAATTTCAGTACGTCCGTTCAAGCAGAATATCCACAATGGCACTGGTTTCTCTTCTTATTATTCTTCTCTAGAAAAAATTACACCACCCCAATTATTATTACTTTTTGTGTCTTCCCAATAACTGAACATACTATGCTTTCAGTAATATTAATAGATGTTTCCCGTAGCCCAGGCAGTCAAGCATTAGGCCGCGGCCAGACAAACAGAATTGGAGCAGGGCAGAGCAGAGCAGACCCGGCGCGGTGTTCTATATTAGTGGTATTCCTCTTAGGGTGGCCAGACAAGTTGCAGAGAGCAGAGCAGGGCAACGCTGTCCAGCTCAAGCGCCAGCAGCGTTTTATCTTGGATGATAAAACACCGCTCGGGAGCAGGGTTGTCATTTTAGCCTTTTTAAGGCACAATATCACAAATTTGGCTTTTTTCGGAAGCGTTTGGCATCGAGATTATAAGTTTGGCCTTTTTCTTAACTCTGGCTTTTTCAGGCTTTTAAAAATTTTTCGGTTCTTGCAGTCGTAAAACTGAAACGGGACAGGTTCAAGACAGACTAAGTACAAGTTGAACGCAGAGCAACAGGATCAACTAGATCCTGCTGAATATTTTTAAACCCTTTACGAATATTAAATCATTTAATCAAAGGAGAGTTGGCAGATGTGCATAGGCTGCATTTAGCTCTGGATTGTATCAACATTAGTGAGCAGCAATTCCGAAAAATTAGTTTCATAGACTGGAAGCAGGAGAGCATTCTTGAGGGTGGTGGGATTCCTAAAGACAATCGGCAGTTTTACTTGAAATATACAGTCACTCAAACTTTAAAGAACTCTCAGGCTGTACACTCATTGCCTGGTGACTCCCGTCAGCAATGCTATTGTTGAAAGAATGTTATCTTTGGTGACGGCGGTCAAAACAAAGTCCAGGAATAAAACCGGCCAGTAATTTATGGGCACCTAAGTGGGAACCTTTGAAGGAACCTCTGAATTACCCGGACTAATAGGGTAATTTCTAAACTATAAGTGTACAATCTTCAAATTAGCACCAAATTAATGCTTGCGACGCGCAAAACATTTTTTTGTGCGTTATAAGTTTCTCACGTCCCCGTGGGAGGCAGGGAGCGAGGTTCTCATGGCCCCTCAGTAGTCGGCCGATTTTCTCGATAAGACTCAAATTGGGCTGATTCCAATTTCTAATCTATTGCACCAACAAACTTAAAATTAATTTTAGTATAAACATCAAATCATTCTCCACGTCGGAATGTATAATAAAACTCTCATATGTTTCTTGAAGGAGCAGGGAACGAGGTTCCCGTTAATGGCCAGGAGATTTTCTTGATAAACCTCATTTCCGGCCGATTTTAATTTTTATTTAATCTAACTTCTCAGCTATTGCATCTAAAGAGATGAATTTAGTCTTAAATTAAACCTAACGTTATTTCTAGCCTTTTGAAGCACCCACAGATTTCCTTCCTCCCTGAGAGGAATGGGAGAGACCCCTCCTCTCTTTGGGAGGGGTCTTTTCCAACTAAAAACTTGAGACTAACTTTCTATTTCTGCAATAATGTTTTAAGAAAACCTAATAAAACCATTTAAAACCTTATATATGAAATTTTGAACCTCATAAATCTATACTAGATATGTATTTTTTGTTCTGATTTTAACCCAAACGTTATCGTTATTTGCTAATTCTTGTATATTTTCATTGTCTGCAATTTTACTGATGATATTTAAACCATCTAATTTTCGTTCATTCCTCACATAAGTGACGAATGATTTGAACTTATGTCCAGTGTTTAAAACTCATAGCCCGTCGTTATACCAATTAATACATCATTCATTCTTGTGTTCATTGGTATGCTCGAAGACAAAAAATGACCGCTGGACGGGTTAGTTCCTCTTGACTTTGAGACAGCACTTCATAATTGTGGTCTCGGTGGTATTCGCCAGCGGCGGCTTATGGGGGTAGAAGAATCTTACTCCCTGCCCCCCACGGGGGCGTAAAGAAGTTTTTAAAGTACATAAAAATGTTGTGCTCGTCACGAGCAGTAATTTGGTGTTAATTTCAAGATTGTACGTCTCATAGTTTAGAAATTATCCTATTTGTCCTGGTAATTCAGTGGTTCCTTCGAAGATTCCCGGTTACATCAGCTGCAGTTGCGCACGCAATTACTCCCAATAGGCGTGGCTTCATGTGTACACTAGTATTCAATTGACGTTAAGAAGTCCGCTAGTCTATAATGATGTTTAGGTGCCCAAAATTATGTTGCCGGTAGGAATACTGTAGATCACAAACTAGAATGCTAGATGCGATAGTGCATATCTCAACAATAGTTCTCTGTGTTGCAAGGACTTCAAAGTGGCCTTAAGAATGCTAGCTAATTTCAAATTGAGCATCTTGTATCAAACGGAAAGCAAGGGCCTCTCAAGCGCTCCTTCTACCTCTCAAACTTTCACCGAGGATGAAGAGTAAATAGAATTTATGTTATTCGTCGAAGAATAGTATGAGTTATGTCTATTTTTCCTCTGTATATAAAATTTTTAATGGCAAGTAGACCTATGATGCTTTTAGGGTATCTACCGAGTATTTTAGTTTACCTAGAAATAAATTTGGCCTTTTTGGCCTTTTTTCTGGTAAAATTTGGCCTAAAATTTATTTAGCTATCTGGCAACCCTGCAGTCGGGAGCTAGAGGCCAGTTGCACGCCAGAGCCCGTTCGGGGAGGATATCAAACTTCTGATCTCTTCGATGCAAGCTATTCCTGCGATCGGGGGTGCATCTCATAATATTTTGATCATAACTAGGTTAAGGAACAATGGTTATTTGAAGCAGACGCTATGAAACTTAGTGGTAGGTGGGCTTGTATAGTTATTTATCCGTATATAGGTATTTTCCATCTCATAAATCGAAAAACTATACTTTATCAAGCATTTTCTTTGTCAATACTTACACTTTGAGCCTACTGATGCCGAATTTTTCATATCAGATTTTTTTTGGCGCATGGCACTAAGCTTGACTTCAAACTTACATCTTTTAAGTATGAACTAACAGTTTTTTAGTAATAAACATTAATCATTTTTCTCTTCAGTTATACTGAGGAAACCGAGTTTAGGTCATCTGTGGGAGTCAAATGTGGAGAGGAAAGATCTTTTATTTTCTCTGGACCAGCGCAAAGTGCCGGACAAGCCAATACAGAAATATTTAAGTTTGCGTTTTATCAGTATCAGTATCAGTAGCTAACAAGATAATGCAGAGGATAGTAATACATATAAAAAATTTGGTTGGATGAAATATTGCCAGTTCTATAGTTATTTAATAATCAAAATTTGAGTTAACTACATTCACAATGTAGCGCTCTCGTGGCGCCAAAATTGCAACTGCTGCTGACTCGGGACTGCCACTGCTGTTTGTTTGACCGCCTAACTTAAGCTAGCAGCTATCAGAGGGTCGAAACTGCTCTGCTCAGCCCTGCTTCACTGCTGTTTGTCTAGCCGTGGCCTTAGACTTCGAACTAGACAGATCCTGGACCAATCCCTCAAGGGCACCCAGGTTATTTTCACGAGACCGCAGCTCTGTTGTGGAGATAGTAAATAGAGAAGACGGATGGACAAGATAAGAAGGGGAACTCTTCTATTCACTGAGCCCACTTCCTCTCGTTAGGTTGAGAAGCTGAAAAACCATTTCTACATCCCGATTGGGTCATTACGGTGTTTAATGCGCTCACAGAAATTAAAAATTTTGTTCCGAAGAATCACTGAAATCACTAAAGTAACACATTTATAAACGTTTTACTTGAATGACATTCTGCTCTCTGATGCGTAATTTTCGAATTATTCAACTTTGAAGTTGTTTGAACGTAGTATATAAAAGTGAAGGAACGGACACGTAAATACGATGTAATACGGTATTGACGTAACGGTGGGTGAGGTTAGGTTGGGTAATATTGGATGAGTTAAATAAACTAACCTAAAATAACAGAAATCAACCAAAAATAGCTTACCTTAACTTACCCAAACCGACGCTGTTCTTCTCCCGCCAAAAAAGTGGGCGTGACTTAACAATGCGGCGACTAAGCAACCGACAATATTATGTTTTTCCTATCTGAACGTAATTATTGATATATCTCGAAAATAACGCATCAGCGAGCAGAATGTCATTCATGTAAAACGTTTTCAAACGTATTCCTTTATTGATTCTTTGGAACAGAATTTTTAATTTCCCTGAGCGCACTGAACTCCATAATGACCCCCGATTGTAATAATGGAGCCATCGGTAAAGAAAAAGGTTGGAGATGTATTAACTTGAAATTATGAGGCTGGTGGACAAATACTTCACCTATTGGAAGTTGGGCGTTCAACTTGAACTCGCGACCACAATTTCTCTCTTAGTTTTCTGACTCGAATTTTGCGGTTATGTTTGAAGATAAGAATATAATTAAGGAATTTATGATGAAAAATTAATGATAAAAATATTAATAGATACGTGCACAACTTGTAGGTACTCATTTCGCCTAATCTGCACTTCTTGTCGTACGTTCTTTGCAACTAAAGCATAACTTCCACTAAATAAGCGCAGAGCTTCATTTCCCAGTTCATGCACGATGTATGGCGTAGCATTCAACTGTACTCACTTCAGCGTTAAAATATAGAACGGCCTGAAGATGAAATGAATAATGAAAAATATCTTAATGAAAAATATCTTTGGAAATGTTTATTCCAATCCCAACTAAAGCACATCTTACCTCTTTAGTATAAAGCAGTCAGAACAATCATACAGAAGCTACCGGACAGAGTTACAGAACATTTCAAATGAACATGATTTAAATGCTTCTTTTTGGTTCTTTCTGTTAAACGTACTCAACCGTACGGACAGAATTTCGATTAAATTTCTACGCAGCGCATCAGAGCGAGGAAAGTTCATTGTCTTCAGGGCTCTGAAACTGCATTTGTTCCCTTCAAATTCGATAAGTTTCCTTTTCCTTATATTCCATTTAATATCTTGTCCACGAGGCAAAACCCCGCAGGGAATCGCACTCCTAGTTTGTTCTGCAGAATGTTGCATCACGAGCCCTCCTCATTGTAAGTCAATGTCATTTTGAGTCAAAGCCAAGTCAGTCTCCATTGTAAGTCAATGACCGTGAGAAACGAGTTTTCCAGAGGGTCAAGGTAGCTGCAGGGCTTCAAACTTCACATTGTCCTAAATTAAATTAAAATGAACTTGAAGAGTTATGCCTTAAGATTTAAGAGAAGCCACTTCGGTAATAATATATTTTGAGTTCATCGTCGTTTCTTCTGTTAACACATGCAAATAGACAGAGTCGGTGAGAAGTATTTTATTGAGACTTTACTGGGGTTTCAGGTGGGTATACAAAATCGGCTTGTTGCCTTAAAAGGGATATCTTAACATTTTATTCAAATTTGTTCACGCTTCATGGCAACATTAAAATAAAAAATTGAATCAGATAGACTTATGATAAATTTGCGGAGAAATGAGTCTGCAGAGAAATTCTCAGACAGAGGAGAATTTGATCGATTTCGTATCAAAAGATTTCATACTTGAGTAGATTAGATCAAACACAAGTTAGTTTTGGCCTCACTAACTAAAGCAAGGATATTCAGAGAGAGGAAGGATGAAAGCAACATATAGTACGGAGTTAAAGGAACGCGGAATCTATGCATAAAATGGGTTTCCACTGAAGATCCCCTTCGAATAAAAAGAGTAAGTCGAGAAAAAAGCTCATGAAACAAAATAAAATTTAGGAGGAAAGTCAGAAGAGCTGAAAAAAGGACAGCAGTGAAAAGGAAACAGATGATCCTTGACCAAGCAAAAAAACATTCTGTTTTGAAAAGGGAGACCTACGTAACTCTCAACTTAGGATCTCACACTTTTCTCCTGAGTGTGCTCATTTTCCTGAATACAATAGTTGTATCATCCTAAGGAATTATACTTCAGCATTGCAGCCTAGACCATGTTAACCATATGGCTATGAATCTTTGCACTTTCATTCATGCTCCTGACCACCTAGTCTGTAATATACATAATTTACAGCAAACACCTACGCCGTCATTGAAAAGCAAAACACAATCTTAGAATACTGTCATCCAATCGCTTTGCAAAGAACTTTTATACTCTGTTGTAAAAGTTCAAATTACTTAAGAAGCATGTTGTTCATAAGATCAAAACTCTTGTAAGCAGAAGGTCATATTGATTCAGTTTTTTATTTGGGCTTGCCCGCAGATAAAAATGAACTGGCAGACTGTAAATTTATTTCAGGTTAGCACTTTCCGAGGTGGTCTAATCTGGAAAACAAATTTAGTACTTCAGCAGTCGAATCATCCGAGGCAAGCGCTCGAGGAAAAGAGTCGAATTATTAATACGCCCGTGTTCACTTCATTCAAAGTTTATTTGCAGTCCTGATCTTCGAAAAAAAGCTCCAGAAAAGAATAGATGAATTCATTTCACTGCATTCGATTCAGTTTAAAGCTTATTTGCAGTCCTACTAAAGCCGAAATAGAGTTTTAGAGAAAGAGTTGACTTATTTCTTTCACTGCATTCAGTTAAATCAAAGCTTATCTACTGTCCTGATCATCAAATAGTGCTTCGGGACATTAAAATCCATTCATTCTTACGTAAATTCAAAGCATATTTATTGGTAACACAGCTAAATTAGTTACGAGGCTTGAGATACAAGACAATAGACTGCCACATGTCATCCCGTGCTGAAGAGATTGGAGAAAATTGCCGAACTGCGTCGGGAGCAAAACAAGGGATCTAGTAGCGCTAGATCCCTGCGCATTTCGCGGGGATTCACATTTATTATTCATTATCGCATCGCTTACATTCACTGTCAGTTTAACACGTTGGTTGTGATGGGTTAAACTGAAGGACATTATTCAACTTTAATTTAAAGGTAATAGTCGTCTTCAATTTTATAAGTACCAAACATTAACTGGGTTCATTAATAACCATTCATTTTAGAAGATTCTTAAAATTTTTCAAACGACCCATCGATGGGTCGTTTCGCAGCAATAAAAACTTTAGCACAACCCATCGATGGGTCGTATTACAAGCAATGTGTCGAGTGTTGTAGAAACAGTTGAAGCTCTGGTTAGGGTAGGAAAAAAGTGATGATTTTGAAGGAACAAAATTTCTTCTTACAGTCGGGCTAATTCATTAAGATCTATGAATGTATAAATTCATACAAATGTATGACAAATACTTAGAGATGAAATTAGGCTTTCATAGTTTTGTTCACATCAAACAACACATGCGTGCTGAAGATAATGTAGTAACAGTCATTTTTCTCTCATGTATAGTGAAATTGTTACATTTAACTTTCAATAAAAGTTGCAGTGAAGATCATAGCCTTGAAAACAACTCTTTAGTTGTATGCCGCAATTCTTCACATTGTTATGATAAAATACTCACTACTTAAAACTTGTCTGATCCAAACGCCTTTCACTCAAGCTGGAGGAAGTAAACTAATTTTCATCGTCTTTCTCATTATGATTTTCGTTCCCTGATGCCACAAATAACCACAACATCCGATTCATGAGTCGGCAGACTGTGAAGAATCAAATTTACAAAGTTACTCAAAATATACAAACAAATATGGAGAGGAAAAACTGAATTTGTGCAGCTTCACAAACAAGAACCGATACTCCATGTCCTCGAGAAAGGACGCTTCATGATTTATTCTCAGAGCAACGCAATGTAAAGGCTACGCTAAGGCGTGGGGTAGACTACGACATTTCAGTAAAACATTCAAGCCAATTACTAAAGTTGCCATTGACGGTGAGAGGCCCAGACGTCTTATCGTCTTATCTTCTCTAAAGTTAAGCTGGAACAGCGTCTCGTATTTCTTGCAATATGTTTTCTCTTGATGTCTCCCTGGTGGGCACTAAGATTACGCTTTCAAGATTTTCTTTACAGATTCTCTGGCTCCAACGCGGAAGCTGAGACTTTTTTGTTTATGATAGCTGCGATGCTAAGTTTTTCAGTAGGGCGCAGCAATTCATAAGTCAAGATACTTGTCTCTTGAAATTAAAACTCTAATGGTAACGCAAATATAAGTCATTCACAAAAATTATTTCTTGTATACGCACAATGACGCTTTCAATGATGCTAGAATTTAGAAAATTTGCTTCCCGGATAATTTTCAGGATTTTCCAAGATTTCATGAACTTATACACAAACTGCTATTGAAAATATCCTCTTTCACAAATAAAGCACTCTTTTGAAGAGTCGTGCATTTAGCCATTATAATATGACTTTAAATCCAGCCTACACTGCGACTGACCTTTCAATTTTAAAACATTTAGGCAATTGTGGAGACTGTCAGCAACAAACTGAACGTGGCCTGCAGTGATATCGTCCATTTTTTGCTGTTCGTAGCGTTCTTCACTACTATCTTGTTGTTTCAAGTGGTTTAATTCATCACAACAAACGTTAATTGGAAAAAAACACCCAGTGTGGCGATTTAAGGATTACGGTTTATGGCTATTTATGATCAGTGTAACGGTTTTTTTATAGTTTAGTTATAGTATATTATTTATATTCATTTTTTTCATTTTTATTTTTACGTCACATTTTACTTACTGTTTCTAAATATTAATGACTGACCATGTTGATATATTCGATTATATTGATCCAGATCTCAATCACTTGAATAGATTGCATCCAAACCTAAATGAAACTGGAAATTGTAAATACCTAAATATTAAAAAATTCAATGAATCGATGAGAAAAACCTGCAACGATTTTTCCCCATTATGTTGGAACTGTAGATCCATTTATCCGAAAATAGATGAAATATCTTGTACCATCACTGAGCTGAACAGCAATTTTAATGTTCTTAGTTTCGCCGAAAGTTGGCTAGATGACTGATCTAAAGATCTGATTCAAATTCAAAACTATCATAGTCATCATTCACTCCGTAATACCAAACGTGGCGGTGGCATTAGTACGTACATATCTAAACACATATCTTCGAAAATCATTTTAAATGCAACCATGAATCGTGAACATCTAGAGACTCTATTTATAGAACTAACGAAAAATGGTAAACGGATTATACTTGGGACTGTATATAGCCCAACAGCTTGTAACGTCTCTTTCCTGAACGAGCTTCAAAGCATAATATCTCAGTTTATCAAATCTCTGTACAATGACTTAATGATCTGCGGGGATTTCAACTACGATCTTCTACAATATGAAAGCTGTGAACAAATCTCAAACTTCATTAATGTTTTTCAGTCTAACTCCTTCCTTCCAATCATCACGAAGCCTACACGTGTTACATCCGAATCTGCTACGTTGCTCCATAATATTTTTATGTTAGATCTGACTTATTTTCTTACCGGAATAATAATTTCTGACTTATCTGACCATTTCCCGGTGTTTCTCATCAAGAAAAATTTCTAAAGTCCTTGTACCAGCCCACAGGCTCAGACTTTTCCATATCGTTGTGTAAACGAATATAACTTGGAAACAATGCGAAATGTTCTAGAAGAATTAATGCCATCATTAGACATATATGAACTGGACAATAATGCGATTAACATTGATGAAGCGATACTAAATTTAACTGAAATTATAACTACCGCATACAACCAATGTTGTCCAATAATCACCCGCACAATTACGCCGAAAAATAGACAAAAACCCTGGATTACTGAAGATATCGTGATCAATATAAAGAAACGTAAAGCGTACCTAGCCTTATTATGCGAAGGACGAATATCTAAAGTTACGTATAACAGATTCAGGAATCATGTGACAAATCAAATACGAACATCGAAACAAAACTACTTTACGCGCAAATTTACTGAATACAAAACTAATATTAAAATAACGTGGCGCCTATTTAATTCATGCTATAAACCGAATACTAATGCCACAAAAACAATTGAGTCCATCGTTTTCGAAAATGTAAACTATGACGGGAAAAAAGATATTGCAACAGTGTTTAACGACTTTTTTGTAAACATAAGGAAAAACATAGCCGATAGTGTCGTTAGTGAACCTACAGACCACTTGCAACACAAGGACCGTGTCCGTGAACACAACTCTTTCTTTTTCACGCCAACTAATCCCTCCGATGTAATTACGTGCATAAACAACTTGAAAAATAAATCAAGTGGATTAAAAACATTCTCGACTAAGGTTCTTAAAGCTATTGCTGATATAATAGCGCCGTGCATATCTAACATTATCAACCAATCACTTTTTCAAGGTATCTTCCCAAACTCTCTCAAAGTTGCCAGAGTGACCCCTATTTTTAAAAAGGTGATAAAAATTGCATTAATTATTATAGACCTATCACTATACTACCAATCACCAGCAAAATATTCGAAAAAATTGTGTGTAAAAAAGTGTATTCATATTTTGAACACAAATCTTTTCTCTACGACGAACAATTCGGTTTTCGTTCTAAAAAGCGACGACACAAGCTGTATTAAATCATTTACAATACCGCTATTCTAATATAGATAAAGGAAAGCTTGTTTTCTCCGTATTTCTTGACTTTCGAAAAGCATTCGACTGTGTGGACCACAACGTATTGCTCTCGAAACTTCACTGTCATGGCATACGAGGGGTTGCGCATGATTGGTTCAGATCATACCTAACAAGTCGGAAGCAATACGTTGTCATTGACGACACAAAATCAGATCCACAGACAATTAGCCATGGAGTTCCACAAGGATCTGTCCTTGGGCCTCTCCTATTTCTGATTTTCATCAATATTATTAAATCCACATCATTTCTCTAATTCATTCTTTTTGCCGATGACAGTACGCTCTCTGCGGTCCTTCCGAACGAAAATCCCGCTATGATTGCGGAGAGTATAAACAATGAACTCCATAAGGTTTCATTGTGGCTTAAAGCTAATAAAATCAGCCTTAGTATCGGTGAAACGAAATATATTACATTCTCATACAAGAAAAATGTATCTCTCCCACGCATTAAAATTGGCGAAGGTGAAATCGAAGAAACCAACTCATGTAAGTTTCTGGGCATCATAATAGATAAACATCTGACCTTCAAAGAGCACATCGCTCATATTAGTTCTAAATTATCAAAATCCATCAGAATCCTAAATAAAGTTAAAAATTTCCAGCCTGAAGCAGCTTTACCAAAGGCTCTACCGTACGCTCATTTCTCCATACTTGCAATACGGAATAGAAGCATGGCACGGAACTGATAAAAATAAACCCAACAAAATTTTTACTCTGCAAAAAAGAGCTATCAGAGCGGTAAAGACCCTAGAATATAATGCTCACACAAATGATTCCCTCAAAAATTTACAAATACTTAAACTTTCGGATCTCTGCAATATCTCCATTTGTAATTTCATTTACAAAACATTAAGAAATGATGGCGACAATAGCCTAAAACAATTATTAACTGCGCAAACTAGTCATCACGACCATTTAACCCGAAATAGAAGTAAATTCATGCTTCCTTAATATTCAAAGGCCCAGTCGCAACACAGTATCCTCTTCGTTGGAACTAAAATGGGGAACTCAATACCTGCGGAGAACCGTGAAAGTAATTCTTACAATGTATTCAAAAGCCATCTTGAATCTCACTTCCTATCAAAATACTAGTCGTGTAAGACCACCAAGTCACATCTTGCCTCCTTCATATCTGGTCCTAATAATGTAATTCGCCATAGGTAACATAACTGATCTTCAGTCTGCTCTTAATCGTTTTATCGAAAATATACGAGTAGTTAAATCTAGCCGATTTGACCTATATTGTAAAATACAGCATCAAATATCGAGTCAATTACCTCATTGATCAGTCTATTGCGAAACTAGGTTAAGTGAATTAGGTTAAACATTCTTGTACACCTTAGAATGATGTGATGGTAGGATGCCCTAGAAGTCGCTGAACTAGTTCGGGCCCACATTTAGCTATACTCTAGTTTGATCATTGTACTAGACTTGAGAAACATTCTACCTCTGTATCACCTGTGGTAAATGAAATTGTTTAAAATTGTTTAAATTGTTTATGGCTATTTATGATCCGTGTGACGGTGTATGGCTATTTATGATCAGTGTAACGGTTTATGGCTATTTATGATCAGTATAACTGTTTATGAATATTTATGATCCGTGTAGCGGTTTATGGATATTTATGATCAGTGTAACGGTTTGTGGCTATTTATGATCAGTGAAACGGTTTATGGCTATATGTGATCAGTGTAAAGGCTAATGGCTATTTTATTTCCGCCGGAATAAAATTGTCCTTAATTTGTCACAAATCCAACCGAGAACATAAATGAGAGAACACGATTTCCATGCCGGTGAAAAGTGAACGGTTTGCAATGTACCATGTAACAGCCAGGAATCTCAGGGGACATCTTGGTGTAAAATTCAAAATTACTTGTGGTTAGCACCCAAAAATATACTAATGCCTAAGTCCACCAATTTAAACATTTAATCTAACCTTTGGAAGATTTAGCTTAACCAAACTATTTACATCCCTGTCGAATAGAATTTAATTTTACTTCTCCGAAAATCTAATTATGTTGGCTTTGATAAATTTTACATGGCAGTTTTAATCCTAGTATACATTTGTTGAATTACAAAGAAGCACAACTTCAGTGAGTGAATCTAAACAAAGAACTTCTTTCCAGAACAAGCAGAGACTGTGCTTCATGGTCATAAAGAATTCATTTTCGAGTCTCCTTCGGTGAAATTCTGTTAAATGCCTCCCGTGATTCTTCCAGGCTGTCATTCTTGGACGTTGGGAACATGCACAGCGACCACTAAAATCATGAATAATTCATTTTAAAGCAAATTTTCTTGAGTATTTCAATGAAACTTTGTTAAATGTCTTCCGTGATTTCTCCAGGCTGTCACTCTTGGGCTTAGAGAACACAACGACCACTGAGATCATGAAGAATTCATTTTATAATGAATTTTTTCTATACTTAAGTTAAACTTTTGTTTAATGCCTCCCACAATTTTTTTGTGCACACTCCAGGCTCTCATTCTTGGGCGTAGGGACCAAAGCGGTCACTAAGATCATGAAGAATCCATATTAAAGCAAATTTTCTTCAGTACTTCAATGAAACTTTGTTAAATGACTTCCGTGATTCGCCGCGCTCACTCCGGGCTCTCATTCTTGAGCGTAGGGAGCACAGGGACTGCCCGGCGAAGACTCGGCCAAACCCTCATCACTAAATTTGTGAAAATGCTGCCACCAACGTTAATAGCCTCGCAATTTACGGTCCGGACGTGACTGGCAGGTCTAGAAATATTGAACCAATTTCGCGACAGCTCTGACGTGACGAGCGGCACGCGGCTGAGTCATTAGGGTAATGCGGATGTTTTCACCCATTTCTTCGGGAAATGTTCACCTACTTGGAATAAAATTACGAGCAGGATGGGAAATAATGTTTGTGAGGTGAATAATGTTAGTGTTAGCAGTTTGGGGAACGGAGAGTGGTCGATTTTAAATAGAGTGAGTAACATTGTCGTCTGGTTAAACCAAATGAATTGTGATGCATTTAAGTTTAGAAATGGTAGTCAAACAAATTTTGTGTTGACAAATTTATGATATACACTCTTACTAAGAAAAAATTGTGAACAAAATTTGGGAACTTACTCTCGACAAAATGTTGAGAGTAAGTTTGCGAAGCATGTTTTCCGAATGAGACTGCAAGCAAAGCTTACGCGAACGAAAGTGAGAGAACATAACCAGAAGAAGCCACAGCTTTTCAAGAGATAGAACTCGATTCTTTTTATGGGCCTCGAAGTAAACTAAAGCTCTCGTTTTACTTCAAATAGACTACTGAGTATCAAAATTTGATCTCTAAGGTCTCAGTGACATGCAAGTCTTTGTGTGAGGAATGATCAATTTTGAATTGTTTTCAAAAACTTCAAAAAATGAACATTGATCCGACGAACCCAGCTGTTATGCTGGTGAATGTTGCTTGGATTACATCTATGTTGCACACATGTTGCGAATGTATTCGCCCACGGCTCATCACTGATTCTTCACTTCTTGTGAGTTGAAGGGAAAACTGGTTCACATTAGGGAAGTCGAAGAGTTCAGAGAATCTTTGCTACCATTAAGTCTCTTCAGTTTCTTCTTTCTTCTCCGGTGAGTGTCCAATCATATTGCGGCGATCACAGAAAAAGAATATGCAAAAAAACAAAATATGCGTACAAAACCAACACAATTCAATGCCCCAAAGCTTCATCACTGATGTGAATTTTCATCTTTTTCAAGTTCGTTTGTCCAGTTTAGTAAACGATTCTTAAACTGCCAAGAATCTCGTCTATTTTCAGATTTTACACATAAAATTTAATTTGTAAAAACTAGAGAGCAAGATGAATGGGAAGAAAGAAAGTGAGAAAATTAAACCAGAATTTATTTCACTAAATGCAGATTTACCTTTTACACTAACGTATTATCTAATTCACGATAAGAAACCTTAATCAGTAGGGTTGAAATTATCGCTTGCTTTAATTGCACAGACCCTTTTATTTTGCCTCCGAAGGCAACATCTCAGGAACGAGAAGAAATTCATAAATACCTTCCGTTAGACCAACTTGAAAAAAAACGAGCACGTCATCCAATTGTTCAAGAGGTGTTTCTTCCGGACTATCGGATCGTTTAGCTAGTCGTTTAGAAGATAAAGGCCTCTATAGACGTGAGAGACTGGGCAGTTTGTCGCGCGTCCCTGAGTCGTGCTGTGGTGAAACCAGCGACGGAGAAAGGATATATATATATTTTTTTTTGTGGAGCGGGTCACAAGTCAACGTAGTTGACGGTTTATCGGTCCGTTTCCTTACATCTTTAGGAAAAGGGATACAGATGAATTGCCTCGTCCCAGCATTTCAGTTTCTTGGAATTTCTGTCAGTTTTGTCGAGACGAAATGAGAAGTCGATGTTATTGTGTTGCTAATGCGATAAAAATTGCAACAGGATGTGTGTCCTTAGAGGGTTTCTCGCAAAATATGAAACCGAACTTGTTCCAGGGACAAAAATGTATTATTAAACTTGAATAGTTCATTAAACTTGTAGGAATCGTCGAGTAAGAACGCTATTTTAACTCACCTGTGAAATATTGGAATACGAAATACATATAAAACGTCGTACGAGAAATCCTGAAATTGCTTAACATGATCTAAAATAACTCCAGCATTGATGCTTCTAAGCTTGAGAATAAAAAGCAGGGCGAAAATCGCTACAATTTTCGATTTTCGCCATAGAAAAAAATTGTTCTGCAAACATAAGAAAAAATATATGTACTTAGGCAAAGCTTTTCCCACTCTTCAATTTTTCACGCAGAAGCACGATTGTGGTCTCATTCGACGCGGAAGGACTGTAGAAACCTTGTAACGAAGGATTTTTTTGAACTTCGAATTAGAAAAAAAGTTATTGTTACATTTGTTCAAAAATTTATTCCCCAAGTAAATCCTAGATTCCTTCTCAATTCTCAGCTTACATATTTTCATTGGAACTAGGTGAACGAAAATGAATACAGATATGTAAAATTGAATTCTGAACACATTTGCATCAATGAAAATTTTCGATTTTCGCAATAGAAAATCGCAATTGCTGGACATTGAACCAATAACTTTTTTCTAGTTCGAAATTCAAAAAGATCCTTCGTTACGAGGTTCCTACAGTTTTTCCGCGTCGAATGAGACCACAATCGCGCTTCTACGTAAAAAATTGATGAGTGGTAAAAGTTTTGCGCAAGTAAATATATTTTTCCTAATGTTCGCACAAAAACTTTTTTATATTGCGAAAATCAAAATTTTTTTTTGGAGAAAAATGAGTTCAGAATTATATTTTACATATTTGAATTCATTTTCGTTCCTCTAGATGCAATAGAAACGTGAAAAGTGAAATTTGAAAATTTCGGTAAATTAGGTAAAATACAGAGTAGTAGATCCCCTTAATATACTAATGAAGTATATAGAAAAAATCTAAACTATGAAAAACACAAGCATTGAAAATTAATATTAAAGGTTAAGGAAAAACTGAGTAACTAAATTACTTGTTGGCAACGTGAAGCGGGAAAGCACTTTGGGTGTCACTCAGAGTAGGTTTCATTTTGTAAATGTGCAAAAATTCGAGAATGCGCAGATCTGTTCTTTAAGAGGTACCGGCCAAGATTTTAAAATTGTTTAGGGGTCACATGCATGGGCGTAGTTGAGGAGCATGCTGGGCGTAGTTGCAGAACTGGTCTTCCTCTTGGGTCTCCCCCACTGTCCTCTGTTAGATCTCATGCAGAAGAGTGCAAAGTTCCGGTCTCCCTAAATGATTTTAAAATCTTAGCCGGTACCTCTTACAGAACAGATCTGCGCCTTCTCGAATCTCTGCATATTTACAAAATGAAACCAACTCTGAGTGACACCCAAAGTGCTTCCCGCTTCATGTTGCCAACACGTAATTTAGTTACTCAGTTTTTTCCTTTACCTTTTACATTTTTTTACCGTTGTTCGTGTTTTTTCAATGTTTAGATTTTTTATTGATACTTCATTATTGTATTCATTCTTTTTCTTTTGGGTTAGTTTTACAGATTTTTGCTGAAGAAGGACAGTTTGTCCGAAACGTTCAGTTTTATTTAGTCATTTTCAATAAAAGAGACTTTACGTGTAGCGATTTTCGCCTTGCTTTTTATGCTTAACAGAAAATACCTGTTCATGGCTTAAACATGAAAACCTTTGTGTAAATTCTGAAAATCTGCGAGGGAAATTCACTGAATATAAAACAGCAAAGCATCTGAGACATCGAAAAATTTGGCCCGCAAAAAATTAACGCATACGTGCTCCAACGAAGTACTTTTTCAAATGAGACATCTTTTTATTTGCACGTATTGCTGTATTGCATGGGTGGGCACAGTGAGTCTTTGCAAGTTTTGTTATGCCACACAATGCTGCGATAAAATGGTTACGCGTGTCCCTGAAGCAAATTCGCGTTCAAAAAATTGAAAAGAAGTTGCGGGGTGCTGCTATAGCGTGAGGTCTATCACGCTATAGCATGAGATCTACCTCTAGCTAGTACTATAGTGTGAGGTTAGGTTAAGTTACAAATACATGTAACTTATTTCCATGCAATCAATTTAGCGATAAACACTTAATTTGTAAATCTCAAAATGCACCTGGGCTGGCGGTATATGGCGGTAGACCTCATGATAGCACCGGCTGCGGGTGCGAACAGCACACGTGCCCAGGACATTTGTAGGGGAAAATTGAGAGTCAAAGTAAGATGCTTCTCCAACTCCCTACTTTGACCACAACCTCCGCTACCGGCAGCCACGGAGGGGATTTTCGTAATGCTGTTGACCGACCAGTAGTCACCAACTCAATTTTCAAAAGTACTTAATGAAAGCCAAATGAACGCGTCGATCCACTGAATGGGGGCTATTTTCAAAATTCCTTTCTGTAATTGACTTCAAATTAGAGTTGAATAATGAACTTCAATTTAACCCATCACGGTTAAAGTTTTAAGAGCGCAGGGAGTAGTGTGGATTACAACTTTAAGCCTTTATCGACTAACTTCCTTTGTGAGAACATTTCAGAAATCACTCACATCGTTTTAATATTTTAAATTTATGCTTCTATAAAATTTTCACACCGTACGGGGTTTCATTAATGATAATTAAGGGAAATAACCATATTAATTCGTTACAAAGACAAACATTTTAGGTGTTATTAGGTTAATAGAATTATTTTCCAGCACTCCTTGAATCAAGTAGTCTCTGTTAATCAGTGAATCGCTGGAAAACTTGCCATCATTTCTCGCTCTCTGTGAGTTCTCGTGAAAAGTTTCGACGTGTACATTGCTGATCGAATGGCGATGTCGAAACGTACGTTGCAATTGATTTGAAGTGAAACCATTAGGAAGTGTAATTAATGGGAAGAGCAATTGGTAGGAAGTGTAGCTAATAGGAAGTATAGTTAATAGTATGTGTAATTGATAGGAAGTGTATGTAATTAATAGGCAGTGAAATTGATAAGCAATGTAACTAATAGGGAGTGCATTTAATAGGAAGTGCTAGAAAGTTCAATTCATAAAAAAGTGCAATTAATAGGAAGAGTAACTAGCAGAAAGTTTAATAGGAAAGGCTATTAATGGAAAGTGTAATTGTTGCTATAGTAGTGTAATAGTAGTGTAATTAATGGGTGCAATTAGGAACTGTAATTAATGAATAGGTGTGCAATTAATAGGAAATATAACTGACGGATAGGGCTGTTCTTTATTTGAAGCATATGCTTCGTGAAAGAATTCGTTTAAAAGGATTCATTTTCTCTATTATCATGAACTTTAAAAAGTAAAAAACCCTTAAATTTGAGTTCAAAAGTGGTAAAGGAATAGCACCTCCAAATCGACGTTCATTCATGTACATGTATTTTCCTACTAACTAGGGTAAAAACACTCCATTGCGTCAAACAGTTTTCCTTGTTGTTTATTTCTTTTCGCAGCGGACGTCAAGTATTCATGATTAATTCAAATATGGCGTTCAAATAATGAAGCTAAAGATCGCCACTTGAAGGCTCATCAGCTGTACGTTTGAGAACAGGTCATTAGCTTTTAGGACGATCCTAAAAGAAAAAAAATCTATTAGGCTATGACAATCATGTAAATTCAGGAATTATCAATTTAACACAGCAAGATCTAAAAACACTTTCTTGAAATGTAAGTTATAATTTTAATTTTAAGCTAATTTCTCTGCATTGCATGCCAAGAGGACAGCCCAAATCTTAACACCAGCCGTAGATGGATCCGGTGTTGAAGTGAGAAAATCGCCAAAACAGCAAGAAAAACTTCAAGGCTAGGATATTCAAGCGAGGAATTTCAATGTACACGAACTTGGAAGCGAAAAGTTCTGAGAGACGTGAAGGAAACTGAGCGTGGAGTTTACAAAGCGAGGCAAAAAATAAATTGGAAAAAGTTTAAAGAAAACCACCCAATTCAAATTCTCTTGTGAGAAATTCTGCGAGTCCTTCGATGTCTCTTTCAGAATGTTATACAGGGTAAAAGGAAAAAATTAGGGAACTAATTGCAAGTTAGAATTAATACATCGTACGAGTCAAAAGTTTCTATTAGACTCTTCATGCGTACCAACGTATGAAATTAAACGTTCGCTAATTTAAGTGATCAAAGCTTTGTTGAAGGATGGGTGCTTGATGTACGAGCTCTGAACAGTTAGAGAAAACTCAAAGTAATTATAACGTGACTGAAAGAAAGGCCCACAAAAAATAAACTAGAAAAGTACGAGGAAGATGAGGCATTTTTCAATGGGCGATAACTCAGCGGTCTCTCTCCGTCACCACATTCTTGGACGGCTTCTTCGGCAGCGGAACCTAGTCGGCATCTGAGTGATTCATCCGGCATCTGGGTGATTCATCCGGTATCTGGGTAATTCATCCGGTATCTAGGGGATTCATTCGGCATTTGGGTGATTCATCCGGAATCTGGGGGATTTATTCAATATCTGGGTGATTCATCTGGATTAATAAAGCAATTGCGCAAATAGCTGACCAATGAAAGCAGCAGTTGTTTTATTCAAGAGCTCAAGGAGAAGCAGGAAAAGAATGAGTAACAATGATATCGACTTCGCCTCGCTCTCCACCAGCTCCTTTTAACCCTTTACCGTCAAAGTAGATTTCAAATTCCACTTCTATGGACAACTCTAATATGTTTTATTGCTTGTGAAATTATTGCCATGATGTGTTCTTTGAAGTTCATTGTTGAGTGGCATTTCCTTCCTCGTTGTGATGTCGGTGACTACATGATGCTGGTGCCAGTTTAATGAAAGTGGTTGTGGTAACGGAAATATGAATACAAAATGCGGACGTTAAAGGGTTAATGATGGTGGTTGTGGTAACGGAAATAAGCGTACAAAATGCGGACGTTGAAGGGTTAATGATGGTGGTTGTGATAACGGTAATAGGCGTACAAAATGCGGGCATTGAAGGGTTAATGATGGTGGTTGTGATAACGGTAATATGCGTACAAAATGCGGTCGTTAAAAGGTTAATGATGGTGGTTGTGACAACGGTAATATGCGTACAAAAGGCGGACGGGTTAACAACTAAATATTCAAGTCCCGCGTAAAACATTACCCTCGCGCTGCAAGCAAGCGCTCAACATAATGCTAGCACTTTTGTATCTATTCAATGATGGACACGAGGGATGCGTGCTGCCTTGTTAAAAATTTGGTTTCATTTCATCACCTAAAAATGCTAATATTATTGGCTTAAGTGGTCTCCTTTCTCGATTCCATTTGTTGACCTCAGCATGATTAACAAACGTAAAGTTTAGTGTGTTTGAGTTTTCAAGATAAGACGTGCCATAAGTTGAAAAAGATAAGATTTTTTGTGCCTAATTGTGTGCCAACTCAGTCAAACATAAATACACAAAAAGAATTTATACTTACATTTAATCAAAAGTCCCCACGAGGATATTTACTAAAAAGCCCCGACGAAGAAAAACGATTGAAGGATTTCCATGGGTCTCTACGTATCAAAACAATAACTTATTGAAGGCTCAACAAAACTCGACAAGCCTAATTTGTCATTACCAAGCATTCCTTCCAATTCAGACGTCTCAAAAGAGGTAACATTTTTTCGGACATTTTCATGCGAAAACTAGGAATCAGTGAGTAGTTGTGAGTGAAGGCTAAAGTTTCAAGGAAATTAAAGCAGAGGCACCAGGCGTCTAGACAAGACCGCTTCGTATCACGACCAAGAACAAATTTCTCAAGAAGCTCAGCAGCGACTTTGTTTTACTGACTTATAAGGTCGCAAAAGTTAGGGATGGAGTCGTAAATTTGCATTTATTAATCAAGTATATAAGCTTAATTCATGACGCTATTAAGTCTTTTTCTAGACGAAGTTTTTGAAGAGGAGAGAGGTTAATGATAAAAGTTAAGGTCATAAAACTTCTCTTTCAATTCCGTGACTCGATTCATAAGAACTAAGTTGAAAGAGTCTAATAAAAATGTCATTGTTGGTTTTAGCGGCATTGCTTCACTTTGAGAGATCGTGCACTTATCCGCATTTTTATGCCAGTCAAAACCTGCTAATCTGAGCTATTACTGCTGTCTCCTGCAGTGTTTATTTGAAGAAAAAGCCAAATCTATGTTCAAATTTCATAAACTTATACTTTGATCAAAATGACTTGGTAATTACATGTGCTCGCGGAAATTTATGATCCCGTCGCTAAATTTGAAAGGATGCATAATATTATAAATATATTTTGTCTTAGAATAAGTGAGATGAGATTAGAAAAGAGTTGTTTATGTATTTAGTTCATTTTTTTATGAATCGAATTACAGAACTATTGGTATTATGAGTAAAAGGTTATTTTGAAATTAGAGGCGGAAGATTAGAGAATTATTATCGTTAGAACACATTCTGTTTTCGGATTACAGGAATTTGATTAGATGATTTTTATTATTGAATTAATCCCGAAAACAGGAATTGTATACAACAAAGCACTTGGGGATCATTTGGGACCAGATCTATTTGTTTCGAAATTTATCAGTACACACACACACACATGCGTCTTTCTTTGATAATAATTCCATAGAAAACTAAGAAAACAACATCGTAAATTCCTTACATACCTTACAATTTCGTTCAATTCCTTACATGTCTCCTACTTATATGTTTGAAAATACTTCGACTTTAGAAAAGCACGTTATCTACTTTTTCAAAATGACAGGAAGAAAATATCTGTTGAATTATCACAGCACGAACAATGTTTTTTCTTCTGACCAGTCTTAGTTCTTAACCAAAATTCCATTACTATTTACATCATTGAAGAGGTGTTGGACTCGAACATGCTTGCGGCCAAAGAGAATACTTCAAGGACATAAAAAATCTTGTATTAATCGAAAATATGAAATTGTTCGTTTCCCATACTCGTTAGTTTACCATGCCACTAAAAATGCAAAGTTAGGCAGAAATCAAAACTCACTAACCATAAATATCAGTTTTCTATTTCTCAACTATGTATACCATTTCAGCAGTTCATTCAAATGATTTTATTTTTTTACATATATGTGCTTTCGTTGTGGATGTACCATAATTCCCCCAATGTCGATTCTACAGAGAAAAATTGAATAAAAATGGAAAAATGACCTACAATCTTTCATTATATCATCTACGAGGAATCTATTTCTGCATCCCCATGAGTGTACATAAAGATAATCACTTTTAAAATTTGAGAAACATTGTGTTTTTCAAAAATTAAAAGCGTCGAATCCATCTAAACTTTCTTGGTGCTTGGTTCTTTGAAACGTCTTTGTTTGTAGTGGTCACCATTTCTGTCTACTGTTCGCTCTTATTACCGTCATTACAACCACCGCCATCACAACCACCGCCATCACAACCACCGTCATCACAACCACCTCCATTACAACCACCGTCGTTACAACCACCGCCATCACAACCACCGCCATCACAACCACCGTCATTACAACCACC
>JACJUY010002746.1:2466-32564 GCA_014220935.1 Platorchestia sp. MABIK
CCCCACCACACCTCCCAGGCCACACCACACCACGCCCCACCATACCACACCACGCCCCACCATACCTCACCACATCACACCACGCCCCATCATACCCCACCACACCACACCACGCCCCATCATACCCCATCACACCACACCAGGCCCCCCGTCAGGTCTGAGTCACCGTACCTGAGCGGCGCACAGGTGCCTGACTCAGCTATTTAAGCGCAACGCTCGGTCCCGCTCGCAACATTCGCCGTGCGGCGGCCGTCGCGTGCAGGTGTGCATTTCAATACGGGTGCTCAGAACAGACGACACCGTGGTTAATTTCGTAAAAAATTTTCAAACGACAACGTGCTTTTAGCACATTGTGAATTCATGCACTACATAATCCAAAATAGGTCATTAGTAATATGTTCTCGCATGCAATACAACTGATACAGGGCTTAGATAAATATTACCATTAAATTCTTTGATTTTTTGTAAACAGTATCTATAGGATAAAAGCTTAGCCCTTACATGCAAAATATCTTCTACAGTGATCAAATGAGGAGTGGTAGAACTGAACGGAAACTGCACTATGTAAGACTTAAAATGCAATAATTTTAATCTAACAAAAAACTTTTGTCTCATTCTACGCTGAAGTGATTGTAGTGTTAGCAGACGTTCAATTGAAGCTAAAATGCTTTTCAAGTCATATTTAGAGACATGAATAATTTCTGAAACGAAAGAGATATTTTGGACGAGGTATAATTGATCATAATGTTCATTTCTCAGATCATTCAAATATCTGAAATTGAACATGAAAATGCAAAAAAGTGTATCGAATAACTAAATGTTCAACCCTCATTCAGACAATAACCTAGGCTTAAAAATGAATATGTGATGTATTTAGGATTCAGTGTTGATGAGTTCCTAAATAACTTAGAATTCGCAAAAATGAAATCTTCAAAAATCTTCATATCAAAAATGAAAAAATGAAAATGAAATGAAAGCAAAATGAAAATAAAAAATCATAACATTGCTCTCGGTGGAGTTCGATTAAAATCCATACTTGAGATTAGGAAATTTTCACATGCACCCATTATTGTATTATATGAAGTTTTCAGAATGCGTAAAGAAAAAAGTTGAAAAATTGAGCTTTTAAAAATGGATCTGTTTACCTTAATCAGCTATTCTCATTCTCACCAAATTATGTTTTAGTTTTTTAATTTGATGTTAAATTGGGCGCAATTTTTGTAATGTAGTAGCAATTACAGTTCTGACAATACGAACGAATAATAATTCTCAGATGAAAACCGATAGATTTACGTTATTTGGTTGATTCAATTTTAAAAACGGGATCCAAACCTCCATACTTGGTTTAGCAAGAAAAAGCACAAGAGTATTTTGAAGCATCGGTGAGTAACGACGTAACACACGAGATTCGTACACTTTTACATTTGAAGGACAAAGTAAGCCCAGGAAACTCATCCGACTAAATTTGAATTTCATCCATAGGCTAAAGACCACCGTTCTCGGTGATTAAGTTCAATTGAGTACTTATTTTAAGTTTCACGACAATTGCGCCACGATGAAGAAAGTTTGTCGACACAACTTAATTGGAATTTCATCCGCAGGCTAAAAACCGCCGTTCTCGACAATTAAATTCCTTTGAGTACTTTTTTAATTTCACGGAACTCGAGCCACGATGAGAGAAGTCTTGCATCTACAGGCCGGACAGTGCGGCAACCAGATCGGATCCAAGGTATGTATGTGTGTACATCAGTGGTTTAAATACTTTGACTGCGACGTGCACCACCGGTGGCCACGGAGGGAATTTTCATAATGCTGCTGTCTGACCACTAGTCACAAGCTCAATTTTCATATAAGTACTTAATCAAAACTAAATGAAGGCACGATCCAGTTAATGTTTGCCATTTTCAACATTGCTTACTACAATTGGCTTCAAATTTGAGCTGAATGCTAAACTCCAGTTTTACCCGCATCAGTCAGAGTGTTAAATGTTAGCTAAGCCATCCGTTGTTAGCTTTTGTTGCTTGGGTGAGTTAAATTTCATCTTAGTGGGACCTTTAAATGCATGTTATTACACTACTTCTTTGAAAAATGAGTTTTGTAGTTCATTTAAGGGAATTGTAGGATCTTTAAATTCACTGTATTACACAAATGTGAAACGTCTTTGAAAATGGAGTAAGTTCGTTCATTGAAGGGAATTTGGTTAGATTCAATATAGAGATTAAAATTGAACACATAACATGAGTAATTGTCTTAACATCGACAGATAACTGTTTTAAATCTAATCAACCACAAATTATTCAATTAAACTAAATGCACGATAACTTCAATCACCTGTTCATTTATGGACCAGTGATATTTGCTCATTTCCGACACAGAATTTTCTGGTGCTGCCTGATGTCCGAAGCTCTCAAACGTTCACACAAAATTTGGCAACTTAAGCTGCCGTAACTGGTGACATTATTGTATTTTGGCAGCTAATGAAGGCCTAAAATGGGGATAAAGCAGGCTAGTCAGTCTTGTAAAACATCAAAATAACCATTGGCGGTAAAGTTTTAATGAATATCATGATTACCCACTTCAATCTTACAAAGTAAACGATATATACGACTTATCTAACATTATTTTGTCTCCAACGGAAATGAGACTATGTTTAGCTTGGAGGACATGCACAATTTGTTCCTCCATTACGCACTTACACGACAATGCTCCGTGTCACACTGCAAAATTGGTGAAGTCATTTCTGGATCAAGAAGAAATCACTGTAGAAAGGGGAAATGGTAATGTTCAGTACACTCTTTTTCATATTTTAAGATCTTAACGTGTAAAACGCCGGTTAGAACCTATTTTGTGCACTTTAATAACAACAACTTGACCGAGCAAATTTTGAAAAGCTCTTCTGATACTTACAAAACCTTCGACAAATATACCTCACGTTCTCTATTACTACATTCTAAGGAAAATTTGTTGCAAAGTTATCATAAACAAAATCAGTTACTAGATTTTTGCCTAACTTTTTAAAAGGGCCAGTTTGTAGGCCTGATTTAACCTAAACTCAAAGGCTTTTATCTCGTCCGGTACTTGAAGACCTCCCGTAAGGTCGAGAGGGTGAGTCGCTTGCTCCAGCAATGTTGTTCCAGGGAAGCCAATCTGATCTTTTTGCCTTACTTGGCCCAGTGAGGCCCAGACCCGCCATTTAAGGAAACAAGACGTGTTGGGCGTGCCCAAGACTCTGTGAAGCTGCAATTTTTGGATCTACATCCTTGCTTGCCTTTGATGTGATTCATTTGCGTTGGGGAAGAGTTTCTGATCGTCGGCCCAACATCAAAATTCATGCTACCATGTTATTTTGATGAGGTTAAAGCTAGTTCAACGAAGCGTTAAAGTGTTGTAAAAAATGTGTCGTGGCGATATTGTTGTGAGATTTTAATGCTTTGTAAGGTTTTTGTATTTGGGCTGGCCATGTAGTTTTACAAATACGTTGTGTACAATGTAAATACGTTGTGCTACTCGAATGGGATGTAAACCTACTTAAGTGATCGCAAAACGACTTAAAGGGCTTGCAAAATTTCAGGAGTTGAAGTTATGATGCATTATAGATCGCTACTCAAAATGCTAGTTTCTTTCAATTTCTTACTCGGCGAAAATAAAGCAATGTAAAATACGTAATTCATTCAAACACGAACAGATAATATTAAAATGAGCCAGCACTTTAGATGAGTAAATTTTTCAAAGTTCAGAGCAAATCATAAACAGAACGCAAACAAACTACAATTACCTTCGGTGAATACTGAACGAAAAATTTCGATGAACCAAAATTAGCATGAGGAACACAACCAAGATTCTACATAAATATTCGTAAATGTAATTATCTGTGAGGTTTAAAATAAATAATTATAATGTTCGCGCTGTAATTATTCTATTATGGATTTGTTCACGGACTCCAGCCATCATGAGCAAATTTAAAACCACGCCGTTAATTGATCAAAATTGTGAAAATTTACTTTTGATAATTTCCACAGTTCCTTTAAGCTCGGAAAATTTCCTTGAAGCCATGCGCTATATTTTCAGTGAGCTTTAGTTTTGTGAAATTTTCAGGGTTTGTAGGTTTTTTTTTTGCTATTTTGTAGACGTTGTTAAGGTAATTTTGCCTGTCCCTATTCGTGCTAAAAGCCACAGCCGCTTGATGTTCCCATATTCCGTTCAATGTTATTTTTTCCGAATTAACATTTTCTTTTAACATCTAAAGTCAATCCTAACTTCACATCAAACCACATTTTCCACCTCTACATTTGCCCAAGTATGGTATGGATCAAAGTATATTTACTTTTTCATCTCTGTTGAATTACGTGTTTAATATTTGAAAGCATAAAAAATGATTCGCATAAATCGAAGCTCTTCGAAATTAACAGAATTCTTAATACATAGATTCCATTTTTAAAAAATTTCAGTATAAATTAACTGAATTCAATTCCATTTTTAAAAAATTTCGGTAAAGTATTACTTTTCGTTTTTGTTTGTGCACGAGATGACATTTCCTTGAGCCGACGACATACAAGTGAGGGAGAATGTTACCTCATGAGAGGTGGTAACTCCTTCCAAGAATTGTGAGGAGACACTCATGTGAGAGTTTAATGAGAGTCTTACGCCGCACGCGACCCGAGCAGTAATTTTTAATTTGTAAGACGCGACATAAGTCAATATTTGCCTTAAATGCCGGAAGTTCCAGTTCGTGTTCAATGGTCCAAGTCCTAACTTGGACTGCAAGATTTGAGTTATTATTTTTACTGAAAAACGTGAATCCGAATTCGTATTAAGTGATCCAAGTCTCAAGTTTCTTTGCAGGATCTTTGTCTCAATTTAATTTACTTGCAGTTCACCCAGTTTAGATCAAATGTGTGCGTTCAAATCATAAATAGCGTGAACAAACGAAAAGTTAAATGCTGACTACATTATTTCAATTCATTTTCTCTGTCAGAAACAGTGTTACGTTTAAAATATATCAAAACTCGAACGAAATAAAATTCGTTTCAGCGATTACTGAATGATTAGAGTTCAAAGACATTTTAAAAAAACTAAATAAACACAGCATTCTTCAAACAAGGGCTGTAAAAGTTTGATAATACTTCCTCATTCTGTACTCTGAAATTGATGGCATGAGTCATCAATGCATAAATTCACAACAATTTCAGTCGCAAAATATAAGCAAAAGAAAAGGAGCTGGAACCAACCTTCTCGAGTAGCGCAGACAGCAAAGTTGCCATCGAGAGCGTGTTTACCACCGAAAAGAAACCACGGCATGGAGTGGTGACTCATCTCCCATCCCAAGCAGGTCTACTCCAGGCACTGCCCTCTTGGGGAGTTGTCAGCCAGAGGTTGACAGCTAACATACGTTCAGTTGCTGCTACATGACGACCAAGGACTTGTTAAGCCATTGTTGCTCGGCGCCGTCGCCTTACCTGCCCGACCACGAGTTATCAAGAACAAGGCTTCTGAGATACAGGCTTAACCGCCATTTACGGTCAACTTCGGGGCTGGAAGTGTTTGTTATCGTTCTGTTCGATTGCTCTGGCACTTGATGCAAATGAATCACTTTGTCGAAGGCGTGCACTTGCTCGTAAAAACAAATAGCACTTTTAAATAGGGTAGTAGCTCGCTGCTAGTTGTTCATTCTGGGCATTAGATCTCGACGATGCATTAAGATTCAGGACTGGTTCTTACACATGCACATGAAGAGTTATCGAAGTTGTCACTATTGTCATGTGCTTCAATTCGTCGGTGACAGCTGCTCGGGTCTGGTCATAAAAGATTAAGAGGTGTACATTATGAGTTACTGGACTCATATTAGACCAGAGAAACTGAAATATTAAGTTGTATTGGAGGATACTGTAAGTTTGAATACTTTACAAAAGGATTTTTAATACTGATTGATATCCTGGTAAATACCCTAATTCAATCAATGGGGTAATAATATTTCTTCTTAACTTTTAATCTGACAAAATTCATCGTATTCAAACTACAAGGATTATTTAACTCCATTTGTTGTGCTCATTTCATGGCTGTACCCGGTGGGTTGAACTGTAACTGAATTCAATACTGAGCTGTAACATCACAAGCTCTCATGAGGAAGAAATAGTGTTTTGGGTACAGAGTTACTTGGATATTTTATTCGAAATCAGCCATGAACTAGAAAGGCAAGCTTAAGCCAGTAAACGTATGAGTAACATTCAGTAATCATTTCATTCTCTATCCAGTTTGAATCACGAGCGCCCATCACTTCATTAGTAAGATAAAATTTTTATGTAAAATACGCACGATTGAAGCTGAGTTATATTCAAGGTGAAAATACGAAAATTCTATTTCATTTTATAACAGTTCTTTTCATCTGAGAGTGACAATTTGCCCACAGATATAGACAGACAAATACGAGCACGTGTAAACAAATACACTCTGACGCACATGTCCAAGGGTAAATACGTGCACAAAAGCGTAAACGTACACACACACAATCCCTTCCAAACAGACACACTGGCATACACACTGGCATTTACGCTAACTACGCTTATCTAATGCAGACAGACCAACAGCAGAGCTCCAGAGAATTAACGTAACTGAGTGTGACCTTGATTTGATCGAATTAATTCACAAAGATTGCGCGCTTTAACTTATCCTGTAAAAACATCTGGTCCGATTAGATTATTAGTTAGTTTAAGACGCCCTATCCGCAACAAATGCGATCCAAAGAGAGGAAGGAGGAAGGCACCATTTAGTAAGGAATCAAGGGAACGTGGAATCTATGCAGAAAAGGCATAGAAACAGTAAGTTGAGAAAGAAGTTCATGAAACAAGATCAAAGTTGAAGAAGAAAGTAGTAGGTGCTGAAAAACAGGACAGCAGTGAACCGAAAAAAAGATGCTCCTCAACATAACAAATACAGTTTTTCTCAACAAAAAGAAGGCCTACCTAACTCTCAGCTCGGGCCCTTACATTTTCCCCCTGGGAGCGCTAATTCCCATAGAAACAATAGTTGTACCACCCTGAGGGGAAACATCAGGTCAATATTGAATGCAATGTTGTCAACGATTTCAATAATTTCGTTGCTACATGTGGGTAATATGGTACAATTGAAGACGTTTTACACAAATGACATTGTGCTTGCANTATTCATTCTATGTCTCGCAAACTAAGCATTTGTGAGCACAATGTCATTCGTGTAAAACATCTTGAAATGTCTTCAATTTCCTAGATCTCGCAACGAAATTTTGAAAATCGTTGACAACATTAAATTCAATTTTGACCAAACATCTTTGCGAGTCTAACTTTTTTAATGATTGACGTCAAAAGGTTTTGAAATGAATGTTCCTGATAATTCTTTACAACACATCAATCAGAACTCAATTTTAAACCTATTTATTCCTTGAACCATCATTCGGTAGCTTCCAGAAATTTGTTGACAACTTCCAGATTGTAGATTATAGGTTAGTTTAAGACTCCCTAACCGCTACAAAAAATAGCGTATCGAAGAGAGGAAGGAGGAAGGCCCCATTTAGTGTGGATATTAGGGAATGCGGAATCCATGCAGAAGGGGGCATAGAAACAGTGAGTTGGGAAAGAAGTTCATGAAACAAGATAAAAGTTGAAGAAGAAAGTAGTAGGTGCTGAAAAACAAGACAGCAGTGAACCGAAAAATGTGGTCCTTAACATAACAAAACAACATTTTTTTCAACAAAAAGAATGCCTACCTAACTCTCAGCTCGTGCCCTCACACATTTTCCCCCTGGGAGCGCTAATTCCCATAGATACAACAGTTGTATCCCCCTGAGGGGAAAATTTGTTGAATGAACTACTGCCAGTCTCAGAACAATCATAGCGTATCAATGACAAAGAGTACAGACAGAAATTGACAACGCTGCTGCAGAAAAACAACAGCAGAAAATTTCGTTTCTTCTCGTCTCCCACGGACTGTTTAGTATGAAAATGACATCGAAAAATATGAAATAACATAGAGTAGCAGTAGCATAAAAATAGCATTATAATAACAATAACATTAAGTGCAAGTAAGAATAACATATCGTAAAATTTGCATAACGATTACATTAAATTATATTCTAACTACAACAAATTTACTGATAAAAAATACAATAACCCAAAACATCGAGTTTGTGTAACATTAACACTTTGACCGCAACGTGAGCGACCGGTGGTCATGGAGGGTATTTTCATAATAATATTTACGAGTTTACTGACCAGTTGTCATAAACTCAATTTTCACAAACTCTTAATCAGAACTAAATGATGGCATGATCCAGTAATGTCAACAATTTTCGAAATTGCTTTCTACAATTGTTTTTAAATTTGAGTTGAATATTGAACTTCCGTTTAACCAGTTGACTTTAATAATTGAGACTTGTTTAGAAATTGACTTTTAAGACAGTTCTTGGAAATAATCAGCAATTGCGGTCAAAGTATAAATCAAAACTCCTCTACTTTTCCGGTAGTTCTGGCGACAATTGCGGTCAAAGTGTTAAGCAGATTTCCTCTACTCTTTCCGGCAGTTCTGGGGGATAATCAGTGACAATTGCGGTGAAAGTGTTAAGCAGATTTCCTCTACCCTTTCCGGCAGTTCTGGGAAATAATCAGCGACGAGCACGGCCTGGACGCGACGGGGGTGCACAGCAGCACCAACAAAGACATTGAGAACCTGCAGCTCGAGCGGATCAACGTGTATTTCAATGAGGCCTCGTCCCACCACCACTACGTGCCTCGGGCCATCCTCTTTGACCTGGAACCTGGCACCATGGACTCGGTCAAGGCAGGAACCTACGGGCATCTTTTCAAGCCTGAGAACTACATTTTTGGTGAGGGCTTGTAGCTGGTGTGGGTTATGAGATTTTTTGCCATTTTCATCGTTGATTTTTCTGAAGGGGATTGAGGATGTTATGGTGTCGGTTATGAGATTTTTTGTCATTTTCGTTATTGTTTTTTTTCTGAAGGGGATTGAGAATGTTATGGTATCGGTTATGAGATTTTTGTTATTTTCGTCGTTGTTTTTTTAAGGGGATTGAGAATGTTAATATGACGTTGATTTTTGAAAACTCTTTTGGATTTATGAGCAATTCTCGAATTATTAATGCAAACATCAATCTATTCTTTTCAAGCCTGAGAACTACATTTTTGATGAGGGCGGATAGCTAGTGCGGGCCGAGAGATATTTCGTTATTTCCGTTTTTTTTTTTAAAGGGGTTGAGGATTAGTTACTGCGATGATGATTTATGAAAACTCTCTTGGATTTATGGACTATTAATTCATACATCAATCTTTGAAAAATAAAAATTATTATTAATTGGTGCTCACTCAACGTAATCAATTTATGCACAATTTGTAGCATCATATTTCACATACAATTTTATTACTTCTTACCTGAAAAGCTTACAATTCACATGAATGAATTAGTTTATTTATCCAGTAAAAATTATTTTCAAATGTTGTGGCTTCATTTACAACACTAGCAGTTGATTTAGTGTTTTTTAAATGCGTTACAGAACAGCTCATTTGTAACTTCTTCAGATTTTTTTTCGCAAGCATGATAAGCAGCCGGATTCAGGTGAGCACCGGACATCAATTGTTTCGATTGGATAAGTTAGTTCACCCTTACCTCAAAAAAAGGTGTCGAAAATGGGAAAGAGGAAGGCACCACTTAGTATAGGATCAAGAGAATGGAGAGTTTGAGGTGTGGAACAGTACAAAAACAGTGAAAATGAGGGAAGTTCATGAAATAGGAAAAGTTGAAGAAAGTAATAGGAGCTGAATAAAGTACCGCAGTGATCTGAAAAAGAAAGTCCGAAATAAAAAAAAAAACTTATTTCATTTCTACCATAGGGTGACATACCATACTTTCAGCTTGGGATAGGGTATAATTACAGTTTCATACCGCAGATGAGGAAATCATGGTTACGCATGACTTGATGTGTTGAAAATATGAGTGGGAGATTATTTAACCGAAAGAACATTCATACGCTTGTACGCTAACTTGTGTTTTTTTGCGTATTTAATTGCATTGGGGACCTCGAAAATCTTAAAAATTTTACAGTGATGTTGCAAAAACTAAAGTTATTTGAATTGAATAATAGTTGAAACATTTTTCGAATGCTAACATCGTGGCTTCTTTTGCTCAGCGAACGCGTTCAAACATCGAATGTGTGTGAAGTCTTAAAACAATCATATACGTATTAGTAAATCTCTTACCTAAAGGTATGAGCGCCGATCAGAATTGCTATTTTCAGGGTTGTTTCTTTTGAAGATGAAACTTTGTTTTTTATACTATTAACGTTAATAAAATATAATCACTCTCCAACAGAAAGGAAAACCTTGGGAGCAGCACGAATGACTTCGTTAGACACTCTTAGTAATTCTTAGTTGATCATTAAACTTCCCAGTAGAATTTTCTTTATTAGATTGCAAGATTGATATGTTTGGTTCGTTTGGAGACAAAAACAGGTCATTTGGTCATGCGAAAATTGCAGGAGAAATTAGAGAAGTTGGGCGTGTTCGTTTAACTTAAACGTTGGGGCAATCTAGCCCAAGCAAGGATGGGTGGAGTTACTTAGATACATACCCTCGTCAACAACCTCAGTTCCGCGGTTGCTATTTAGCTCATTTGTCTCTGTCACTTGCATCATTTTATTTGGAAGTTGACGTCCATAATGTTCGGTAAGATGGATGTGCTGTTCAGAACTCCGTGGCAGTTAGATCGAGTACAACTTAATGAGTGCTGAGTCACGCAGGGTATTTAATATACAAATAAGTCGTTTACGGTCACAACTCCACATAAAGTAAGGATATAAAAATGCTTGAGGTATATACGAGTGAGAAACAAATGCTGAAATCTTTATGGCAATTAATGAAATTCACCTGCTGGTGAAATAACTCATGTGAGATTTTCATGAAAACTACTCGTATTTCTTGTTTGAAAGTTGAAAATACTTCTTTAAAATTTAAAGCTTTAATTTAAAACTGGTCAACTCTTTAAATATTTGACACTTTCAAATTTGTTTGTAATCATTTAAACTTGACTTATACATCGAATGCCTCTTATTTGAGATCTGGTGTGGTCATGGAATTTAGCATTATTATGTAAAACAGAATAAATATTCGTAAATCGATCCCCATGCAGGATCAAAAGGACGAAAGAGTTGTTACAAGTTTTTCGCTATTTCACGTCTGGTGAAATAGTAGTCGCTACTATCTTTTTTTAAAGATCCATAAAATCTCGTTTGGGCGATTAAGAATATTTCATCTCTAATGAAATATATTTCGAGGCATGCTCATTACTTCCTGTTTGACTGTTCATTGCTTCATTACTGAAGCGCTAGCAAACCCATGTTACCACTACTACAACAACTCATGTTTGAAAATAAATCTTAATTTCTAAAACAACCAGCACGTGCAGAAGAGTTAATCACTGTTCATCACATAACTCCTACGACATTTGATACGACTAAAAATAAAATAAAAAATTTTGTCTTGTTAAAATGTTGCGATGAAACAAAAATATGTTCTTATCTTTCATGAATGCCCAAAACTAATAAGAAAAAATTGTAGTTTTTTGCATTTCCACCAATATAAGATCTGCATACATTTACTGATTCGCTTCAGAGAATTCATTTGCATACTGTTTGTGAAAAATATTTCTCCAATGGTTATAATTTCGATGCATTCATAAAAATACTTGAAAAAACGTTTTAGTCATTTGGCGAAATGAGTCATTTTACCGAGAGACCTTTTGGCCACTGATTAATCACTTCTTAATACAATCTTAGACGATTTAGGATTTTTCTGTCCAACTTCGAATTAAATGCAATGAGCACACCTCGAATCATATTTCATAAGCAACCATGCATTAGCCTTTGTATTTTATTGCAAGCATATTCTCTCGTCAATTTTTAGCACAAAAGGTAACTTCAAATCAATTCAAACTGAAACTGATTCTAGTCAGTATCAAGGATACCCAACGTACTAGAAAACACCGGAAGAAAATACAAACTTTCTCACCACTCACGAAAGACTTATCTGACCGCAGGGCACAGCGGAGCCGGCAATAACTGGGCCAAAGGCCACTACACGGAGGGCGCCGAGTTGGTTGACGCTGTCCTCGACATCGTCAGAAAGGAAGCAGAGAACTGCGACATGCTTCAGGGCTTCCAGTTGGCCCATTCCTTAGGAGGCGGAACTGGATCCGGTATGGGCACTTTGCTCATTTCAAAAATCAGGGAAGAATATCCCGACAGAATTATGAATACTTTCTCCGTGGTGCCTTCTCCCAAAGTATCCGATACGGTCGTAGAACCGTACAACGCGACATTGTCAGTGCACCAGCTTGTCGAAAATACCGATGAAACTTTCTGCATTGATAATGAAGCATTGTATGACATTTGCTTCAGAACTCTGAAGCTGGAAACTCCAACTTACGGAGATCTGAACCACTTGGTTTCGCTGACAATGTCTGGAGTGACAACTTGTCTCAGGTTCCCTGGCCAGCTTAATGCCGATCTCCGGAAACTAGCAGTGAACATGGTGCCTTTCCCACGTCTTCATTTCTTTATGCCAGGTTTTGCACCGCTCACTGCTAGAAACTCCACCAATTACCGGTGCTTGAACGTCCCAGAATTGACGCAGCAAATGTTCGATGCCAAAAACATGATGGCGGCTTGCGACCCGCGTCACGGCCGCTATCTCACAGTGGCAGCTATTTTCAGAGGGAGGATGTCCATGAAAGACGTGGACGAACAAATGATCAACATACAGAGCAAAAATTCCCCATTTTTCGTAGAGTGGATACCAAACAACGTGAAAACGGCAGTTTGTGATATTCCTCCTCGAGGTTTGAAAATGTCAGCCACTTTCATTGGAAATTCCACAGCAATTCAAGAGATTTTCAGGCGCATCTCTGATCAATTCACTGCCATGTACAAGAGAAAGGCTTTCTTGCATTGGTACACTGGAGAAGGGATGGATGAAATGGAGTTCACAGAAGCTGAATCGAACATGAACGATTTGGTCTCAGAATACCAGCAATATCAGGAGGCTGCAGTCGAGGATGAAGATTTTGAAGAAGATGGACAACAAGAGACGGCTTAAATTGAACAATTTGAAGCCTCCTACACTTATTCGAGTAGCGTGGTCGAGTTACTTCAATGAGAGTGGCGTAATAGTCTTCCATAATCCCTTCAGATGTGTTGATTTATTTTGGGAAATCCCGTAGCAATTTATGTAACCTGCATATGTATCATCTGTTGAACACTGGATAAGAGCATGTGGGATATTGATTTCATGACTTAGCAGCTTTAACTTTGTAATGAGATGAACTAACGACGTCAACAAGTTAATTATGATCCTGTATCAACTGCTTGCTAGATAGAAGCAATCTATTACTTGCTACTAACCAAAAAGATAACATAACACAGAATTTTAGGAATGAAATATGTATGAACTTACAATGGAATGATAAAAATAGCTTTGTAATTTCATTTAATCCTCTTCAAAAAATCAATCTATGCCAGTTGGAATCAAATTTTCATTCTCTAAATCAGAACTAAGGGGACAATAAAAAAAGCGTTCTTTAGAGATGTATTTATTGTTGATCATTCTGAATATTTTTTACAACAGCTATGCAATACTATTATGTACATACATTTAGAGAAAAAAATAGGGGCACTTATATGTACAGTATAATACAAACATTAGAGTTCTTTGGAATTGGTTTGGTAGCTTAGTGTAACCTAAAATATACCAACCTGCATGTGGTGGAAACATTGAGCACATCATAATACTGAATGAGGTCGCAATCTTAAATTAAACTAGCTGAAAATTGAGAAGCTTAACAAGACAGCAAATATATGAACGAAAATACTGCCGTCGAAGCGCATCTTTGTTTATCTGCATAGTTTATGACTGTTGAACTACAAGAAAGGCGAGAGCTGTTCTTTCACATCACAACACGTCTCGTATATCAAGGATACAATTTAGCTCTAGTTATCAAAATTTGAAACTCGTGCCGGCCAGTTAGGACTTCAGATCAGCTTTTGAATCAAAAGCTGGTCGAGGCTTGAGCAAGACACTACTAGAATTGTAAGTTAACAGGAACAGTACTTATACAGCAAGCACTCACCGAGAAGGCAGTAGAGAATTATTCCTTACATCGTTTCGAAATTATCAGAACGGTGAAGCTTGAACCCTGCTATCATATTGGTACAAAAGGTATTCTGGAGGCACAGAGCACGCCAATTAAATTCAAACCATGCCTAGAACAAGTTCCAGCGTCAAACAAATTGACAATTTCACTTTTCCTCCACTTTTCCTCAAAAAACAGAAAACAAAAGTGAGTGTGATTTAAGTCAGCTAGTAACTTTAAACTATTTTCTCAGCGATGAGCTTGACGAAAATTTTACACACACAAGGTGTGTTGCGTGCAGTTGTTCAAATTTTAATCAAACTCATTGGGCGGCAGATGGCTTAAGAAAATAATAAAATGTCCACGACAAAGCCTTCGCTAAGTTTTAATCGGGTTTTGGGATGAACGTTTCACCTAGTCAAATTTGGCGCAATCAAAACGGTCAACATTAGTACACTATGGTCCAAACGATCAAAGTAAGCAAGCCCTGACCAGATGGTATAGTGGTCCAAATGACCAAAGTACGCAGACCCTGACCAGACGGTAGAGTGGCCCAAATGACCAACGTACGCAGACCCTGACCAGACGGTAGAGTGACCCAAATGACCAAAGTAAGCAGACCCTGACCAGACGGTGCAGCAGAGTGGGGCCTAGCGAGCCTCACACGACGTAGACGCTGAGGTTGCCGTCTGTGGTGATGGGGCCCTGCGCCTCCTGCATGATCCGCACTCGGGGCCCCAGCGGGATGCCCAACTTCATGAGACGCTCCTCGTCCAGGTACGGCAGCTCCAGCATGCCGATTTTCTCTTGCTCAAATATTGGCGCGTATTTCTGTAACCGAACGAAGTATGGTAGAATATCGAGCACCTTGCGACCCAAGATAATTTGAGAAAATTGTCAAGGAAGTATGGTAGAATATCGAACACCTTGCGGCCCAAGGTAATTTGAGAAAATTGTCAAGGAAGTATGGTAGAATATCGAACACCTTGCGGCCCAAGAAAATTTGAGAAAATTGTCGAGGAAGTATAGTAGAATATCGAACACCTTGTGCCTGTTATAATTTGGGAGAATTATTATAATTTGGGAGAATTATTATAATTTGGGAGAATTATTATAATTTGGGAGAATTATTATAATTTGGGAGAATTATTATAATTTGGGAGAATTATTATAATTTGGGAGAATTATTATAATTTGTATAAAGAACTCTTTGAGCATGAAAATGTGATCATTTTAACGAACTCAAAATCTAAGCCTGGTTTATCTGTATCCATTCTACTGATCAAAAACAGGCGGGGTAATGTTTGGCCACTTTGACGTCAAAAACGAAATTCAAAACTAGTAACCCGAATTTCAGTGCTTCGGTTCTCATGAGAGTGGTAATTTGGCAGTGCTAGAGTTATCATAAATTTCCTTACATCACGTACTCAGGGTAGGCTATACCTACATAATGCATACAAACATACATACATACAGGAAGCGCATTTTTATATACCTATATAATACATACACACACAAATCGCATTTTTACAAGTTATACTAATAGCTCAAACCTCTTTCTTCAGCATTTCTTTTAGCGAGGTCAATGTCACACTTGATTGAACTTAAAGTACATATTGAAGAGTTTACTCAAGATTAGTGTAACATTGCAGAACCATCAACCCAGTTACGACCAAATTGTTTCGCTATTGAACGAAACGTTGCTGTAATTTCTGTTAAATTATCAGGCATGGAACCCAGTATGGTGTGAACTTTTTATCAAGCATTTAAAATATAAGAACGATATAAGTGATAGTTAAATAAACTTCAGAAAGGACGTTGGTCGATGAAGGGTTAATGAAAGAATTGCAGAACCATTTTTGAAAGTATTGTTGAGCCGTCAACGAAAACCTAGCTCATTAGGTCATTAATCGACCCAGCCATCAACGCAAGTTGATTTACGAAGACACTACAGAACAACTATTTAAACCTGGGTTGTCCCAGCATACGAAATGAATTAAAATTTACCTCATAACCCAGCTTCCTCAAGAACAGCCGCACGAGAGGGGGCTCATCCCCGAAAAATTGGGTCAATTTCTTGACCCGACCAGGGTTGTTGAGGCCAGGGCCCCCCGCCTTGAAGATGTCCCAACTGTTCTTGCTGTTCTGGATCGCACCGTTGCGGACCGGGTTGGTCGAGATGTGATTCTGGGGCACCGCTGATGTGCGTAGAGCTGCGATGTCATTCCGGATGCTTTCCATTTCCTGACAATTTTAAAATGTAACGTTTAGTGAGACTTGCAGTTGGAAGCGATTAAAAATTTACGTTAAACATCAACGAATTACATCTGTTGAAAATATAAAATAAATGTTTAGCAAGACTTACGATTGGAAAGCAACTGATATCGATTATAAATTAACGTTTAGTGAGATCTATTATTAATTGGAAAGCGATTGATTTCGACTATAAATTAACATTTAGCGGGACACGGTTGGAAAGCCATCGATTACTTTAAAAATTAACGTTTAGCGAAACTTACAATTGGAAAGCGATTTATTTTGATTAAAATACTTAGAAATGAGACCTAATCAAGGCTGAGAATTTAAATTAAAATGTAATTTATATCGTCAATAATAATTGCAATTATAATGATATTGAGACTGGTCATCCGAATTTAATGGATGACGTCAATAATCATCCTCATTAGACCAACGATAGGACTGGTAGGTAAAATTAGAACAATTTTGAGAGTAAAAGAACATTTCAACCTCAAAATAAAGTGTTTAGTCAGAGTTATTGACAGTGCAATCACTCGCTACCAGTTTTAATTGAAGACAAAGAGCAATCAAACATATTTGTTCAACGGTAAAACAGAGAACGTAATAACAGCGGTGTGAATGAACGCTTGTTTCGTAGAACCGAATTTAATAAAGGAGGCCGACAAATGAAATTAACAATCGAAAAATGGTATAAAAAATACTTCTTAGGGAAATGAGTAAACATTGATGAGCCATTAAAAGTAAAAAGAAGAGAAAGAAAACTCAGTAAAACATGTTATTCTTTTAAATAAGGTGACGAAGATCTGAAATCAAAACTAGATTCATGCATTCACATCTCATCAGCTATAAAAATGAAGTTAGGTAATAAACACAAAATCGAGAACCACGTTCGAAATGGAAGTTGGCTACAGTAAAAAAAGCAAAAATGTTGACAGGGAGAAAACACGAAAGATCGGAGAAAAACATTTCCACTTTTAACAATAAGATTAAATTAGATTAATAGTTAGTTTAAACCTCCCAATCCGCAACAAATGGCGATCCAAAGAGAGGAAGAAGGAAGGCACCATTTAGTATGGAGTTAAGGAACGCGGACTCTATGCAGAAAGGGCATAGAAACAGTGAGTTGAGAAAGCAGTTCATGAAACAAAATCAAAGTTGAAGAAGAAAGTAGTAGGTGCTGAAAAACAGGACAGCAGTGAACCGAAAAAATAGTGGTCCTTAACATAACAAAAACATTTTATTTCAACAAAAAGAAGGCCTACATATCTCTCAGCTTGGGCCCTCACATTTTTCCTCTTTTAACAATAATCAACGGGTAAGAAATGAGCCGATTGTTTACAACAGGACTTTTTGAGAGAAAAATAAAAGATAATAATCTTCGTTGATCTAAACTAAAGTTATTTTCATTTGAAAGAGACTTAATGAGACGAGATCAAAGAGACTAAACTCAAGTTCCCCCACCTGGAAGATAGCGCTCTGTGAGCGCATCTCAGAGCTGAGGTGTGCGACGCTCCTGGCCAGCGTTACTACGTGGCTCTCCAGCCGCTGGAACCGCCGCTGAATGCCCTGATCAAGCAAAACCAACACATTGGATTAGATAAGATTAGATTAGATTATTAGTTAGTTTAAGACTCCCTTTCCGCAAAAAATTCGATCCAAAGAGAGGAAGGAGGAAGGCACCATTTAGTATGGCACCATTTAGTATAGAAAGTGCAGGATCAACTGTCGCACCTTATATGTCCATCAAAAACTTAGTTTTAATTGTTGTTCTTATTAAATTTGCAAAAATTCAACAATTGAAACGCAGTACTTTGGGGTTTCATTTCAGTTGCCGCACTTTTTCGTCATGAAGTTAAGCCCGGATATTACGTGAAAATGCGTCTTGATATTGAAGAGTAGCTCTCATATTTTGACCTTCGAAAAAGCTTCTTATAAAAATAAACTTTAGACTAGAATAACCCATGAATAAATTAAGATATGTCTTTTGCTTCTTTAAACAGGGAGTCGGGCTTTCGTGAAGCCATGTCTAAAAATTTAAGTGAATTAAAAAGTGCACTCGTACCTCTAAAAAATATTTAGTTATCATATAATTTGCTGAAGTAAAACTAGAACACTTTCACAAAAGTTTTAACGATAAAAACAATCCACAGCATAAATGAGAAATAATTTGTGAGGAGGCGCAATTTAAAAATGCGAACCGCAGAAGTAATTTTGGAGCCACACTGGAAGCAAACACTGATGATTATCATCATGAATATATTAGTTAATTAAAAACTCTTTGCTCATTATGAAGGGGCACTTAATTGTGAGAAAATGAGGGAACATTTAATATGGGATGTAGAAAATTGAGAATCTATGCACAAGGTGTGTTTCCACACAGAAAATCCCTGCTCATAGGTACAGCAAGATAAAAAGAAAGCGGAAGAAAACACAAGGAAAAGGTAGCGAAGAAAGTACCAAAATTGAAAAAATGAAATGGTTATAAAAAATAGAATTCAGAGTGCCTACTCATAGCTGAGGTAACGTAACAGTTTCTCGTCTGCAGTTTTGTCGCCAGTTTTTACAGGTTTTTCCAAACTCAGACCAAACTAATAAAAATTCATGACTCAAATGGCTATCTCGACATTGATCCCTGCGAGTTAACACAGAGCACAGACAAGCTGGATCTGGACTCATGTTATAGTCCAGATTATGTATTTTACATTTTCCTCTCAATCTTTATCTCAACCATTGACGCAGTTATTATGATAACCGTTTTGGTATGTTTGCCGACTCAGGTCCCTCTCTCAAAAACGTGTTCAAACTCCAATAACGCAGAACATTTTTCTAACAACTTTATTGAAACTAAACTGTTTTCCTCCTTTCCAGATGAAATTATTTGAAAAGATTTACTAACTTTGCCTCCGTCACTAGCAGCGCCTCGCTTGAGTCGGTCGTCAAGGAGTCCTCCTCCGCCCTTTCGTTTATCCTTCGTTCTCGTATTGGAGACGATAGAGGAAGGCAGAGAAGACATCGAGCCGTGCAACCTTCTTCTCGAGGACTTAAGTTTGCGGCTGTTGCTGCCGCCCAGTAACTTCAGAACCTGCGAATGAAGCGTTTCTTGAAACAAATCGGAAAACACTGGAATTAATATATCTGGAACTAATTCATCAAATGCGTCAATACATCTGGAATCAATATATAAAATGCGTCAATGTATCTGGAACTAATACATCAAATGCGTCAATAAATCTGGAATTATTACATCAAATGCGTAAATATATCAGGAATTATTCCATCAAATGCGTCAATATATCTGGAAATAATATATCAAGTGCGTCACTATATCTGGAAATAATAAATCAACAGAGTGAATCAATTCATAAATCATCGGATGATGCAGAGGCTCATTTTATGAGAATACATGCATAAAAAACAGTTCTCGCTCTAGAAACGAAAATCGTATCTGAATCACGCAAAAAACTACAACGAGATGTATATTTAGAGCAAGCCTGCTGTTGTCAAGCAAACGTAAATGTTTAACTCGGAAAAGACACAAGTGTCAACTCTTCAACTCAAAAAGCCTCACCTCGGAGTACATGCCTTCGAGACCCTCCAGTTGTTTCCTGATGAGGTTCACGTCTGGATCGTAAGTCGAAGCTTCCTCGTCACTGGTGGCTTCAGTGTTGCCTTCGAGCATCGAGTCGAGATCAAGTACGTCTGTACCCTCGGTCAACTCGGAGGGATCGATGTCGAGACGACCAGTGGAGTGCCGACTCAACAGAGGGGCTGGAGGGAACAGCCCAATTAATGAACATCAACATTGATTGAAAACATCATTGATTGAAAACATCAACATTGATTGAATACATCAACATTGATTGAAAACATCAACATTGATTGAAAACATCAACATTGATTGAAAACATCAGCATTGATTGAAAACATCAACATTGATTGAAAACATCAACACTAAACTTTGAATGTGAAGAGTTATGGAATATAATTTAAATAACTGCATTCTCGTTTACAGGTAACGCAAGCAGAACACAGTATCAAGGATCTTTGAACCGGAACACAATACCCAAGCCTTGCACCCCATGGGCTAAAAAAAATGTTATGGCAAAGCTTATGCAACCACAGCAGCCAAATTGTGTTAGTAGAAGATAACAGCGTTAAAGTAATTGGAGTTGTAATGAATACCCTGTTTCACACAAGTTATAGGAAATCAATCTACAAACTAAAAGTCCATACATTTTACCGAAATCATGTTTCGTTCGTTCATTCACACGCTTCTACCACAATGCCTAATTCTACTAAATGAGGAATAAACTCTGGCAACATTGCGCTTTCGATTACTCAAGGTAAAATAACAATTATTCCATTCATCAACGTTGTACCACGCCCCAATGTAATGGTGTCAGGGTAATCCACTCACGCAGGTTGAAGTGATGCTTTCGTGCGTCCTGACGCCAGCGCTGGACTCCCTCAGGGATCATCGGTCCGCATGTACTGCGCGTGAAGTTTTCTTTTCTGCTCAGAAAAAATAAAAACTTGCTCAAGACAAGATTGTCACTTTAATTAAGAGATTGCATAGCTGGAACAGAGTATTTTTTCTGTGATGAGGGAAAATGTTTTGTTTTCCTTTGGCAAAGTATATCTGCTCGTGAAAATTTTAGGTCATCACAAGAACTTTTTTGTATTCAACGAACCTTGCAGAAATTGAATCCTAAAATTTAAAAGCGGTAAGCCATAAATAATTGTCAGGATACTGAATGTTTTAGTTTTCAAATGCTAAATTTCCTCTATACAGATTAATGATTAAAAGCTCATTCGTTCAGTGGAAATAATTTTCGAAGACACAGCATCAAAACTTACCGACTATCTACGTCATAACTGCACGTAGTTGATGCAAGCACTACAAGCGTTTAATTTCTTAGATTAACATGTTAACTGACTTGTCTTTTTCAAAGCGTGTGGCTTTCCACGGTTTGAACCATGAACCATTTTATCATTGATTCTAAACTTGTATATTCTTCTGAGGCGGTAGAGCTCCGTTTTTTCGAAAGGAAGGGAAGATCACAGTTTTCAAGATGCATGATTCCAGAAGCGCCAACTTACGGTTTTTCAAGAGTCGGTCCTCCTCGAAGCCTGTCGGCAGCCTCCAGTAGGTCTGGCTGGTTTAGAGCAGAAGAACTGCACAAGAAAACTTTACTTAGATCATGAGAATACTGAACGACAGACGTAGGCTCCTGCTCTGTTTGGAACGATGAAGACGGAGATCGCATTGGGGATCATTTTGGTCTGATTTTAAAAGAAAAGATTTCAAAAAGTTGTTTTCTTTCATATCGCGTTCCTAGCGTAACTGCGCAGTTGTGCAACATTATTTTAAGCGTTCTTGTGAGTGAGTGCATGTATTTTTTTTAAAATGGTGTCCAAGAGCGTGAATAAATTTTAGCTTTAGACCGTCAAAATGAATAATAAACTAAGCGAACAGATTCGAACAGTATATTTGTACATGTAAATGTAAGATTTCAATATCAAGTTACTTTATAAATATGAAGTTTCTATGAATGTTAACTTTTTCTAATAATGGTTCAACTTAAGCTATAGTTCAGTACTTATGATTATAGATTTAAGATATTATCGTTTGTGCAACAGAATTTTAAGTGTGTAAGTAAACTTGGCAAATCCAACGAAACTTTTTAGGAGTATTTGAGAAGGACACACACTTTTCCACAAATACTTGCCAAAGAGTAGTTGATTTGAAAGTTAAACACCTTAGGTTAGAAACAAAGTCACGCACATTAAATGAGTCAGACCACAAGAAGAAACCGAAAACAACAAAGCTTGCACATGTGGCGAATGAAATTGAGCCCTTCAACCTATTCTTCAATGAGCATATTAAGCAAGATGAATCAAGTTTCATGCGAGGTTTTACTCTTAATATAGATTTTAATGAGCATGTTAAGCAAGATGTAACCAGCTTAAGGCGAAGTTTCCACACCTGTAGGATCTTTGGCTTCTCTCAGCACCCCTGGACGGGGAAACGTGTGGGGATGTCGGAGGGGAAGCATCAGGAGACAGAGCCGGCAGAGGGGGAGTAGCTGCCAGTGATTCCCTCCTCACGAGGCTTCTCCTACTGGCATTGAGGCCACTCACTCTATGAGCCCCAAGGTTGGCAGTCCCCATTACAGGGGCGTTCGAAGGTCCTCCACTGCCCGTGCCTTTTTTGGAGGCCACGTGGGGGAGGTTGTGTTGTGATCCCCGCTGTTGTGACGGAAAATTTTCGTGTCCTCGATGGTGAGGTTTGCTTACTTCTCCGTCTACGTCGACCCACTCCGAGTCGTTGCCTGCAATGAATAGAAAGCTTAGTGAAAACCTCCTAAATCATGCGAGTCCCACAAGAAAATTTTGGATTCATTTTTACTGTTCGCACTTGGTGGAGGAAGAGTAAATGACCACAGCATTTCACCACCCATTTTCTTGACTTAACGAGTTTCGATAGCAAAAACTTTTCGAGCTACATTATCAGATTTATGCATAGTGCAGCCATGTCCTATTCTACTAGGCTTTTTAGCAGATATTCGGTAGATTTATTTCCTTTCACTTTCACCGACAAAAGTTTACGCAGCCCAATGAGAGGAATCCCGAGTTACGAAGTCGTTAAATCTCCGACGTGAAACCCACGTACCTCAGTTGATAAAATTCTAGGAAACCACACACATAAGCACGTAAAATGAAGATAAAGGTGAGGCTGGTGATTGGTTATTGTAACGTCTCGTGTTGGCAATCCAAATGTTTGGAAATGGCAGGAAAGAACTGGATTGTTATCCGCTCGTTCTAGTTGAGTATTTATTAATTTTCTCAACAACATGCATGTGGATTCCTCAACTTATATTTATTCCGTCCCTCACATTTGACGCAATAAAGTTATGCAGATTTTTATTACAGTCCCTCACGTTTGGCACGATAAAGTGATGCTCCATCACACTTGGCGCAATAAAGTTGCGCATATATATTTATTCCAACCTTCAAGTTTGGCACGATAAAGTGATGCTTTCGGACATTTTGCGCTCACCAGACGAGTGCCCGAGCTGCCGGTTGGAAGAGGCCCCCGAATCGACGCTGGTGTTGTGGCCGCTCCTGCGTTCTGGCGCGACCGCCGCTACGCCGCTCGTGGCGGTGCCTCTTCCTGAGTCTGCGCTGCTTGAGCCCTCGACGCCTGCAAGGTTTTGTGTTGTGTGAGTCTCCTCAATGTATAATGTGCAACAAGATATTGTGCTTTGAGAGTCTCAATGTGCAACAAGATTGGGCTCAATGTGCAGCAAAATTGTGTTCAATGAGCGGTAAGATTATGCTCAATGTGCAGCAAGACATTGTGCTTTGAGAGTCTCAATGCACTATGTGCAACATGATTGTGCTCAATGTGCAGCAAGAAATTATGCTTCGGGAATCTCAATGAATCTCAATTTACTACAAAATTTCCAAGACATATCGCGAGACATTTCCACTTTTCAGAAGAAAATTTCATTCGTTATACATGGAGCAACTTCAGCATTACCACTGGTCATGTGGAGAACTGCTGAGAAATGCACTCAGGTTTGGAAAAATCGCTTTGATGATTGGATGGGTGGAGAAAGATTGAACAATTCGAGAGAGCGTACTTGCACTCAAATCTCCTGTACGATGATTGGTCAGTTCCGGAGAGAGAATTGGTCTAGCATGTTTTCTTCGATAGCAAAAGATCATTAGAGCGGGAACTAAAAATCTAATTTTATTGAATTAGGCTTACTCAATTAAAAGACCAGCCTACGGGATCAAATTTTAAATGTCGTAAAATGTCGACATCTTCAATAGAATTACAAATGTCTCGTGAAAAAAGCAGATATAGAAATCTTTGACACAATTACACCAGAACACATTTTAGAAACTATCTATATTGGAAACTCTATCGATGTAATTTATAGAAAAAGACAGGATGGTATTACCATTAGAGGGGGTTCCAGCGCTTGCTGTTCGACCGTTGGCTCCGTAAGTTTGATCCGATGGAAGGACATCGTTCATTTCAGCAGCAAACGCTTTATTTTGCTGCCGCCATAACTGCTGCTGTGACTGAGCGTGTTGTGGGGCTTGTCTTTGCGAAGATGGTCTAAAATGTGGTAATTGAGTTTGTTGATTAGATTGATGTAAGCCAGGACGCTGGGGTAATACACTCCCATTAACGGAAGTAGCAAAGCCTTTCTGGGGATGGTCAGCTGAATTAGGCAAGTCAAAATGAACAGAACTCCTCAACTGGTTACCGTGGTGGAAGCCGTTTGACGTGTTGGCCGGGATTTCCCGTGCAGCATTATTTTCCGAATATCCAATCCTCTGTTGGTTAGGATGATGGTTTAACCCATTTTGCAAGCCAACATTTGTGTTCTTTTCTCTTTTACCGGGTGAATTTTCTCTAGATGACTGTTTGTGGGTGTTGGTGACCATCTTATTAATTTCGTTCTTCTGGTCGTCCTTAGTCTCACTTCTTCCGTTAAATTTACCCGTGATAATCCCTTTAATGCTGGTATATTTCAAACCTCTCTTCAAGGAACCCCACCGATCGTCCTTTCTTTGTTCCTCCTGCCTCTCATTTGCAGTGTTGATTTCATCGGCCGGTGCAGAGTTGGTAGACAGAGGAGAGTGCTCGTTAGTTTGTGGTACAAGAGTACCGTTGAAATTCGTGGTTAGTCCTCGACTATTTTCGTCGGATATTCTAGAATTTGTTAACATTTTTGACATGCCATTAAGATGTATTAATTCTTCATTGTTCTGATTGTGCTGTCTGTTGTACGGCTGATGACCGTTTGAATGCGAATGACCGTGCAAATCTTCTCGGTCTCCATTGGAATTGGGGCCCGCTTCAGAGGTATGCTGGTAGCCGTGGTTGAGGTGGCCCCATTGACAATGCCCACCGTTGAGGGTCGGCTTTGGAGGAGGTGCAGGAGGGAACCCGTTCTCTGTGGGGCCTCCGTTGCGAATATGCCCGTTGGGAATGTGTCCGTTGTGATGATGGCCAGTTATGGCATGCGACTCCATCTGGAAAAAAGAGAAATCTTAGAATTAAAGAAAGAAATGCACTGTAAATAAAGAGCATCACAAAAAGAAAACATTCCCATCATTACTATGAATTTTTCAAACTTTTGATTAACTCCAGAAAATATAATTATTCGTTTATGTTCGACTAATATATTTGCTGAATTTTCAAGTCATGCTCACTTTGAATGACAGCTAAAGCGTAACTAATAACAAGATGTAACAGCCCCTTACATTAGAGAGGAGCCTAAAGAAGAACTGAATCGTACGAAAAAGTGAAACCCAGTTACTCAATTTAGCTTTATTCTGAAAAACTTGGTTATTGAGAATCAAATTGAAATACACCTCATGAAGCTCACAGGGTGGAACTTGCACTAGCTACACACCAGCTTCTCTTCCACTTCACGGCTCATGAGCATGTCTCTATTTATTTATTCTTTGAGAGAACTCGTCCACACGAAGGCTTCAATATAAATCAACAGCTCAACCAAAGTGGCTCTCTCCCTGCCGTAATACGAGTATATAATCTATTTAAGTCTCAACACCTTTTCTGCTTTCATGTTGATGTGTGTGAGCACATCAACTCTGTGAGCAACGAAAAAAAATCAGAAAAAACAGCACAGAAGGTTTTCTATCAGAGATCGTTCACAAGATCTGCCAATGCATTGCCAATCTTTGTCACTGGAGAAGAAACAATGAATAAAATACTGTTCGTTATAGAGTTAGCATAAACTCAACATAACATTTCCTCGAGCCTAAATTTGTACCAGAACACATTCCTGCTACAATCATTGTTGATGCTGAAGTGGGTACGACCGCGCACTTCTGAAGATCTCAACATATAAAAAAGTTTTACACAATAATTTAGTGGATGGATTTCATAATTACTGAAGCAATTTTGAATTTAAATCAGGGTATGGAATACGCTTAACTACTGCATGGCACGTGATCATTTGATTCAAAAGTTACTCGCGCCAAACATGAGTTAGAATTTATTCTGTCTTGACAACCGTACCATACGAAGGCCTTGCGACGTTCGAGACCATGCCTCTCGCGCCAAAGGGTCGGACTGATGAGGAGCACTCGAGTCACCGGAGATCGGGATGCCAAGATCTCCGTTCGGCGGAGCAGAGATGTGCGGAGGCCCGTTTTCTGACGGGTTCTTCACGGGCCCGTGGTTGTAAGGGTTGTATAGGTTGTGCGAGTTGCCGGAATTGTACTGCGGAGCTCCGTATCTGTGGGGTTGCTGAGGGTGATAGTGCTGAGGTAGAAGTCCGGCCAACGTCCCTTCAGGAGGGATGACAACGTTTCCTGGCCGAGCAGATGGCTGAAAAAAAGAAATTTTCAAGTTTGAACTGGTGGGTGATTTCATAATTACTGGAGCAATTTTGAACTTCAATCACGGTGTTGGTTGCGCGTATCTGCTGCGTGGCATGTGATCATTTGATTTTGAAGTTCACATGTAATCAAATTACATACACTGAGAGGTACTTGTGTGCTTCTGATTGGACGAATTATTTGAATGAAAAACCTATTCTATGAGTGCGTTTGAATTCTCATTTTAGAGTTCAAAGGATATTGGCATTATGAAAGAAGATACACCAGTTCGGTTCCAATAGAAGATTCTCACAATCAAAATTACCAAATTCCCTTACACCAGATGAGAAGAATAGAGGTATAATTCAAGCTTCTTGAATTATAAATTATAATTATAACTACATAACTACATCTTTATAACTACATAAGATACGCAATATTTTACGACATACAGCATCGAGACAATTTCTGTAACACTTTGGCTACATTTGTGTGGCAGCTACGGTGATTTCGTTACGTTGTTAGTAGTGAAATTATCATTATATGAGAAATTTTTAGCCTCTCTTAACCACTACAAAGATGTTCCAAGAGAGGAAAGAGGAAGGCACCATTTAGTATGGAGTTTAGGGAACGCGGAATCTACACACAATGTGCACAGAAACAGTAAGCAAAGAAAGAAGTTCATGAAATAGGAAAAAGTTGAAGAAGAAAGTAGTAGGAGCTGAAAAACAGGACAGCACTGAACCGAAAAAAGATGGTTCGTAACAGAACAAAAACCTATTTTATTTCAACAAAAAGGAAGCCACCTAACCCTTAGCTCGGCCCTCACATTGTCCCCCTGGGAGCGCTAATTCCCATAGATACTGTTAGTAGTGAAAATGATAAACTGACTTTACCACTTGAACAAATTTCTACACTTCATGAGAATTGTGAAAAACATGGTTACAAACACTAATATTTTAACATGAACAATAAAATTAATTTTAAAAAGGTAGTGAAATAATTGAAATGCTTTTCGTTCACACCAGTACATAAATGAGCAATTAACCTCCTGGCACGCACATGTACCATTACGTAGTTAACGTTAAGTGATTAAGATAGTAGTAAAACCGCTTCATTAGTAGTAGTAAAACCGCTTCATTAGTAGTAGTAAAACCGCTTCATTAGTAGTAGTAAAACCGCTTCATTAGTAGTAGTAAAACCGCTTCATTAGTAGTAGTAAAACCGCTTCATTAGTAGTAGTAAACCCGCTTCATTAGTAGTAGTAAAACCGCTTCACTAGTAGTAGTAAAACCGCTTCACTAGTAGTAGTAAAACCGCTTCACTAGTAGTAGTAAAACCGCTTCATTAGTAGTAGTAAAACCGCTTCATTAGTAGTAGTAAAACCGCTTCACTAGTAGTAGTAAAACCGCTTCACTAGTAGTAGTAAAACCGCTTCACTAGTAGTAGTAAAACCGCTTCACTAGTAGTAGTAAAACCGCTTCACTAGTAGTAGTAAAACCGCTTCACTAGTAGTTATAAAACCGCTTCATTAGTAGTTATAAAACCGCTTCATTAGTAGTTATAAAACCGCTTCATTAGTAGTTATAAAACCGCTTCATTAGTAGCTATAAAACCGCTTCATTAGTAGCTATAAAACCGCTTCATTAGTAGCTATAAAACCGCTTCATTAGTAGCTATAAAACCGCTTCATTAGTAGCTATAAAACCGCTTCATTAGTAGCTATAAAACCGCTTCATAAGTAGCTATATAACCGCTTCATTAGTAGTTGTAAAACAGCTTCATTAGTAGTTGTAAAACCGCTTCATTAGTAGTTGTAAAACCGCTTCATTAGTAGTTGTAAAACCGCTTCATTAGTAGTTGTAAAACCGCTTCATTAGTAGTTGTAAAACCGCTTCATTAGTAGTTGTAAAACCGCTTTATTAGTAGTTGTAAAACCGATTTACTAGTAGTTTTAAAACCGCTTCATTAGTAGTTTTAAAACCGCTTCATTAGTAGTTTTAAAACCGCTTCATTAGTAGTTTTAAAACCGCTTCATTAGTAGTTTTAAAACCGCTTCATTAGTAGTTATAAAACCGCTTAATTAGTACGAATAAAACCACTTCATTAATAGTAATAAAATTACTTCATTAGCAGTAATAAAATCATTTTATTTGTAGTAGTGAAACCACTTCATTAGTAGTACTAAAACCACTTCATAAGTAGTTCTAAAACCACTTCATTAGTAGTTTTAAAACCGCTTTATTAGTAGTTTTAAAACCGCTTCATTAGTAGGTATAAAACCGCTTCATTAGTAGGTATAAAACCGCTTCATTAGTAGGTATAAAACCGCTTCATTAGTAGTAATAAAAAAGTTTCATTAGTAGTTATAAAACCGCTTCATTAGTAGTAATAAAACTGCTTAATTAGTACGAATAAAACCACTTCATTAATAGTAATAAAATTACTTCATTAGCAGTAATAAAATCATTTTATTTGTAGTAGTGAAACCACTTCATTAGTAGTACTAAAACCACTTCATAAGTAGTTCTAAAACCACTTCATTAGTAGTACTAAAACCACTTCATAAGAAGTACTAAAACCACTTCACTAGTAATACTCAAATCACTTCATTAGTAATACTCAAATCACTTCATAAGTAGTCCTAAAACCACTTCATTAGTAGTACTAAAACCACTTCATAAGAAGTACTAAAACCACTTCATAAGAAGTACTAAAACCACTTCATTAGTAATACTCAAATCCCTTCATTAGTAGTACTAAAACCACTTCATAAGAAGTACTAAAACCACTTCATTAGTAATACTCAAATCACTTCATTAGTAGTACTAAAACCACTTCATTAGTAGTACTAAAACCACTTCATTAGTAGTACTAAAACCACTTCATTAGTAGTACTAAAACCACTTCATTAGTAACAAAACCGTATCATGTACACCTTCCGGCTGGGACCGGGCAATGCCTCACCATGTCGACGTCCTGGTCCGAGCAGCGCAGGTCGTCGCCGTCAGCCGTGAGCCTCAGAGCCCTGTCTGCTGACCCCTCCTGACGCTGGGCGGCGTGGGGCGGCAGGGGCTGCTGGGGCTGTGGGGTTATATTACTTAATTACACTTTGTCGCTCAGCTCATTATTGCGTGGGGGTTGTAGTACTTCATTACAATACGTTGTCTAGTTCAGTACTACGTCCTTCAACTCATTGCTACGTCGTTCAACTCATTGCTACGTCGTTCAACTCATTGCTACGTCGTTCAACTCATTGCTACGTCGTTAAATTCATAGCTAAGTCGTTCAATTCACTACTACGT
>JACJUY010002746.1:37310-61172 GCA_014220935.1 Platorchestia sp. MABIK
AAAAAAAAAAAAAAGATGAAGAAGAAAGTGGTAGGGGCTGAAATACAGAAGAGCAGTGAACCGAAAAAAACAGGTTCTTAGCAAAACAAAAACCCTATTTTATTTCAACAAGAAGGCCTACCTAACTTCCAACTAGGAACTACACATTTTCCCCGTGAGAGTGATAATTCCCATAGATACAGCAGTTGTTTTCTCTTGACGGGAATTTCCCGCATATGTGGAATAGAATTACAATAATAATGAAAGATCATTCATCAAGACATTTTTCCTGAAGTAACTCGAAGCATATAGTTGTCCTATGAAACTTGGATAAACCCACATGGCACATCACCCCACGGGATGCTAAATAAAGCACTTGTTTTGTGGCATACTTCCATATTTCCTCTTCTCAGCCAGACAAAACAAGTCTCTGTTCAGCAACTAATTGGCGCTTATTACAGTTCTGGACAATGATTCATCAATCATAGAGAAGTTACTACATCATCACTCGCGTTTGCAACGCTCGTGGATCCTCTTCATGATTGGTGACTCTGACACTCAGATTTACTTTCAGATTCACTGCTTTATAATAAGGTCAAAAAATCTGTTTTACAGCTAGGTGAAACATTGTGCTTACAGTTGAAAGAAACAATCAGATTTACTATTGAGTGAAACAATGCCTTATTACTAAGAAAAGAATCTGTTTTCCTCGAATACACTGCAGACATTACAGGGGATTCAAAAGTTAGGGAGAGAAGCATGCCAAAGAAATAAAGCAGTTCTTCGTGGAGTGCAGTGATGCGCGCTGTCAAACACTCGGAATTCAACCAAATTTGAACACCTCTCATGTTATACGAGTAAGTAACATTCTACAGTGGAAAGCTCATGACTCCAATCAGTCGAAATAAAAGTGAGCTTTAGATATGAAATTAAGTGAAGAGGAATGTGGAAAATATTTCGTTCTTGAAAATGAATAATTTTTGAACAAAAATAATTACTAAAAAATCAGTTGCTGGGTACACCCTATTAAAATCATAAGTTCCATTGTCCAAATGGTTGTCTTATCAATGTGCAAACCATGCTCTTTATTGGTACTGATCGGCTTTGATTAATACGCCGTAAATTTGATTTACCTCCTAAGACCAAGGCCTGAACGAGCAAAAAATATTTACATGACAGGGAGGACTTCATCAATCACAAGTCAGGAAGTAAGGTACGCTGTGCAGGTACGCTTCATGCATTGAGAGCACAATTAGTCTCTGAAAATTACGACAAAAATACAAGGGAATCGCCATGAAGTGTGCTGATGGTTACCGCAAAGTACATTCATTACAGGGGAACAGAGCGAAAAGTTCTCGACAGCATAACCGTGAAAGCGAAACTTCTGCCATGCTGAGAAGTGCAGCACAATGTTCTTTTATACATAGATCATATCCATACGTTCGCATGTACAAAATATAAAGTAATTATGCATACAAATCAGAAAGACTCACCGGGAACTTAGTTGAGTGCGTTTGAAAATGACCTTGATCGGTGACTAGGATGTGAGGGAGAGCTGCGTCGTCTGAAAGAGAAAGAACGGGATTTATTGGAAGCGTCAGAGTAAACAAGGTTAGATCAGTTACAATAGACAAGTGAACCACATTTATCTCTTTCATCCCAGGTTCATATGTTTTCCGATTAATCAGATCGATCAAATGCTCACTGAAAAAACCTGGGATGATAAAAAAAGTTGGAAAAAATCATTTTACTCGACTTCATCAACCGCCAAAGGTAATAGATTAGACTTAAGAGCTATCAATCACAAGTTTCAACCTGGTAGTTCACTTGAAGGGTCTTATCACAAAGATTAGCAACTTTGAAGCTCATCCACGTTGAAAAACACGTCGTGTGAACACTGAGACGCTGTTTTCAAAAACTGCGTCTTAAAACTTAATGCCCGCTCGAAAATAAATCCTGCTTACTGAACTAGTCCTAAAAATACGTCGTTTCTGATCGTTACTCTATAACTAAATCGTATTTGCGTTAAGTTAAAACTTCCTGTAAAACTTCATAAAAAAGAGTAAAATCCCATTTACAGTTAACGAAAACGAATGAAATCCAACAATTTAATTGTACAGCAAAGAAATTGTTTCGTGGTAAAAGTGAAATCGATAAATTCTCCTGCTTGAATATGTCATGGTATAACTTATCTTTTATTTTACAACATGTGCAACCTCAAACTCAAAACCTTTACGACCAAGTGAAAAAGTTTAGTACAGCAAAACTCGTCTCTAATTTCAACACTTTCCTCACAACCCATAATCTACACGACACCAAATATGGTGGGCCAACTGTTAAAGTTAATTGCCGCGCAATTTTCGCCTTGCCAATCGCCCATGTTCAGTTCATCATCCAAAGCATCAGTCTCCAGACTCCACAAGGCCACCCTATATTCCGCGAACCACCGGCGTCTTCATTTGCGATTCCATTACAGTTAAGGCACCTGACATTATAATGAGAACGTGCACCCGAGCTGTACAGCGTCTTGCCGATAAGGAAATCACCCTGGTATAATTAGCAGAGGGCTCCGCAACCTGGAGACCTTCGCAAAGTGGGTCGCGCGGAGGAAGTCCATTAGATCTAGTTTATGGAGCGAGATCGATGGCGAAAGAAGTTCAATTGAAATACTTCTCCAGATGGTGGCAGAGCGAGCCAATCCGAATGAGTGGATGGTGAATTTCGTTTTGAAAGTATTAATTAAAAGCCAACGGCCTCAGTAGTCCAAATTCACTGCTAATGATCAGTGACAAAAAGATCTCTTCCAAAAAGTATCTCCAGATGACACACTAAGTGGATCCGTTAAGGCAAATAAAGAGTTCATTTGCCTGAACGGATTGGTCTTAAAAACATTCACTCGTTTTATTAGTTAGTTTAAGAACCCGCTTGCAGATTAGATTAGATTATTAGTTAGTTTAAGCCTCCCTATCCGCAACAAAGGCGATCCAAAGAGAGGAAGGAAGAAGGCACCATTTAGTATGGAGTTAAGGGAACGCGGAATCCATGCAGAAAGGGCACAGAAACAGTAAGATAAGAAAGAAGTTCATGAAACAAGATTAAAGTTGAAGAAGAAAGTAGTAGGTGTTGAAAAAACAGGACAGCAGTGAACCGAAAAAAAGTTGGTCCGTAACAAAACAAAAACCTATTCTATTTCAACAAAAGGAAGCCTACCTAACCTTTAGCTCGGGCCCTCACATTGCCCCCCTGGGAGCGCTAATTCCCATAGATACAATAGTTGTATCCCCCTGAGGGGGAACCCGCTTGCAACAAAAAAGACGATCTCCAAAGAAAGCGAAGAGGAAAAACCATTCAGTACAGACGGTCATAAACTGAGAATCTATGCACTTAGTGTGTTCCCACACAGGATACACTGCTCATGAAATAGTAAGCTAGGTAGGGCGAAGAAAAAGAGATAGAGAAAAAGATATGAAAACGGAAAGAAGTGGGCGCGAAAGATAGCAGTCTCGAAGCTCTATCTGTAGCTGATGATAGAGACCAGTATCTCCCTGGGGGGCTTGTCCCCATAGCATAGGATAGAATAATTAACTGCCATAAAACACTAACCTAGAGCGGCCCATAGACGATCAATTTAATTGTCAATATAATTGACTCAATATCTTGATGACATTTTTTTGCTCTCTATGTCAATTATTTGACGGCCGTCAATCAAGCCCACAGACGATCAATTTTATTGTCAATATTCATTATTGTCAATTACATTGACAATAAAATTGATCGTCTATGGGCGCCTAAGCCTATTGCCTACCCCATACTTCCAGAAGGCACTGGTTGAAACTGTTCATTGCAGTCCTGGCCCTCTAATTACTATGACTGAATACAAGTTCTTGGAAGTAAAATAGATTCTTCGAGATATTTATTAATGGCGATGGTATCTGATGCTCTTGTATCCCTCTGCAGTCTGTCGACTGATTTTCTACCGAAACGGGGGAATAATAAAAGAGAACAGAATTTAGGAAGGTAAATACGTACGAGTTGCTCTTCTAAATATCCTTCGCAGGTGTCCGTGTCAAGAAGCATTTTTGTATTTCGTACGTGCTGACTACGTACGTCAGCACGTTTCGAATGACATTAGAAACTATTCCATCATTTGCTGAAACGTCATATTAAATGCAGCTAACAATGGTTAATTAATGATTGTTTGTATGCGAAACAGAGCGACCTAAAGGTAGCTCTTTAGGATTAAAAACATGGAATATCATTGGAAATTACGATCAGAGATTGGTCATCAAAAAGATTTGAATGCCGAGCACATGTAGTGCAATGCGTGTAATTTAATGTTCCGAGTGAGACATCAATTCATTTATTATTATTATTAACTAATTATTCATTATTTATTATTAACCAATGTTTCAGTAAACTATTTTTTGCTTTTCGATGGTCGTACACGCGTTTAATAGCGTATGATAGAGACTTCGGTTGAATTATGCAATAAATTTTGTCCCACATCGCACACGAATTGTTACCACATCACAAATTAATCGTCAAATACACGTGCAAAATATAGCTCAGCGCTACAAAATTTGAAATTGAACCTAAAAATCTTCAACCATAAATTAGCGTAGCAAATTCAAAAACACACCCAAAGGTCAGAGTGTAAAACAGGGCAGAAAGTCGCGTTTCTCAGTGCTTTATCCTTTTGATAACCTTCACACTTCCTGTGGTTGACCTTATCCCTCTGACGGAGGTGCTGGAGTGCATAACCGTGGGAGAGACGCGGAGTGTGGGAGCGCGTTAGCCCAAGTCTGCTGTGTTAGCGCTGTGTGCGCCCTGCCATTACGCTGCAACACGAGAGCTCAGTCTTCAAACCAGTCTTTTTCGTTGACGCTGTGGTTTTGCTGACGTCATGGCAACGAACCAATAGCAGCGCCACGGTTGAGGAAACGAGGTAGGTTCAAACCAGTCTTTTTTTGCTGACGATGGGGTTTTGCTGACGTCATGGCAACAAATCAATGGCAGCGCTCGAATTGCATCTGGTAGCACTGGTACCCTCAAATCTGGCTCCACTATTGGCCTACCGGATACGGCGTTTTGGTGACGTCATAAAGTTTGTTTGAAATAAACCTTTCTATTGGCTAGCCGAACAAGAGGTGGTGTATTTTCTCTCATAGAAATGACCCTGCCTTGTTTCCTCTACCGTGGAATGTCTCAAAAAAAAAACGAACCGAGTATTCATTTTCTCGTATCAGTAACAGCATCATAATCAGTAATACCTTTTCAATAGGTTAATTTTGAAGGATAATTTTGCTAAAAATTAATCAGGCCGTACGTCAGCAATTTTAGATTAAACTTCAAACTACGAGAACGAATCTTGGAAAAGGGGAATTTGCTGGCCAAGGTATGATCTCAATTTTGAAATACATGAATTTTGAGGTATTTTCCTGTAATAGAAAATATGAATTGTTGGAATATCCGCGCTCGGACCTTGGCTGCTCCTTTTTCTACAACGTTTTACCTCACCGTTCTCGATATGGAAACAAGTTTCTTTCTCCAAAATAGGACATTCGTCCTCTTGCTACACTCTGCTTTAGTTTTACAATGTTCCAGTGACCCAAAAATGCACTCATTCTTTGACTGTCCAATACCCATATATTTTCTTTTGATGTAATTTTTTATTGGCATCGAAATAAGTCTAATAAGCTAAATCAAAGATAGGCACATTAAGTTTAAGAAAGTTATCATAAAAGAAAGCAGAAGTACCTAGAACATGAACAAAAATCCATGAATAAGTGTCAGTTAAAGAAACGTAGAGTTTTATGGGACACTCTGCAGTAAAAATGTTTAATTTTGGAATGTTTCATGAGACAAATGAATAATTTTCTGAACGTAAAAGATTTTATCTATATTTACCCTTCGTGTGAAAACGATCGGTAATAAGCTTAGATTAAATTTTACATCAGTGGTAGAATGACAAAACTAAAAAGCCCTTTGAATTTTGACACGAACATATATACTGTACAAGCTATATTTACCCGTATTAAAATGTAGCTGAAATTAGCAAAATTTCATCATCCATATTCATTTTTCCGATTTATTATTGATTATAAGTTAGCTTCAGACTTCCTTTTTCTTATAACATAGATGTTTCATGAGAGGAAGGATAAAAGCGCCATTTAGTACGGAGTTAAGTGAACGCGGAATCTATGCACAACGTGTGTTCTCACACATGATCCCCATCGCATAAAAACAGTACATTGAGAAGGAAGGTTAGCAAAAAAGAATAAAAGATAACAAAACAAAAAGCATACTCTATTTCATTAGAAAGCAGGCTTACTTTACTCTTAGGTCGGAACCTGACATTTTCCCTTTGGGATCGCTAATTCCATAGATACAATAGTTGTTTTCCATCTGAAGGGGTTAATTTCTCTGAAGTCTGTGCGGTTGAAAGCGTTAAGCAAATGCGAGAAGCCTTTTTTTTGTACACTGATATGTACACAAAAAATAAATTTTAAAAGTCATGGTTTTCTACTCCTAACTAAATTTCCTAGTCACGAAACTCTTGTAGTTTTCTCAAGCGACTTTCCATTCAAGCAAAATCCATTCATTTTACAAACTCCACGCATTACGAAATTTTATTCATACCTACACAGAATTTTTGAATTTTTCAAACGGGGAAACGATCTTTTTCCTCCATAAGCGCAGTCCTGAAGGACACTCAGCACTCCTGCCCTTTAAATGTTGAGTGAAGTAACTCAAATGGCAGCACCTTTGCATTAACCTACTAAACATGCCGGAATATTTCCAACTTGTAAATACTAAAGGAAGCATTGTTCTAAAATAATATCCTAATCACGCACAGTATACGAGAAGTGAGTATATTGTAGATGCGAGTATATAGTAAGTACATTGTAGCGCCTCAAATGAGAAGGAAAGAAATTCTGCGACAAAACAGTGTTCCACAACACCACATCAACGTGAAAATATGACTGCCTTTCACGTGTTAAAGGAAAACGATTTACGTGCGACTCCAGAACTCTTAAACCAGCTCTGGAGGCTCGATATTAAAGTCTTAGCCCTCACACGCTGCCACTAATGTCAGTGTGTGCCTCACACGCTGCCACTAATGTCAGTGTGTGCCTCACACACTCACAACTGCCACTAATGTCAGATTCACACGCTCACAACTGCCACTAATGTCAGCCTCACACGCTACAAGACTGCCACTAATGCCAAATGCCAACCTCACACGCTACATGACTGCCACTAATGCCAGCCTCACACGCTACACGACTGCCACTAATGCCAGCCTTCCACGCAACACTACTGCCACTAATGCCAGCCTCACACGCTACACTACTGCCACTAATGTCAGCGTATGCCTCACACGCACACGCTGCAGATAGTCATGACTGACGTGCCCCATTCACTAACGTCAAGCGGGCAGTAATTTGGCCTCTTGGTCATCCCAAGATATTGCGCAGTGAAGGATCCTTTTCAGAACCGAACGCCTGACTTGGGCGATGACTGTTTCATGAAGGGGCGATGACTGTTTCAATATGGGTAGTGGAGTTGACGAGAGATACGAGCAGAGCAGTTTACAAGAAGAATGGTAGGGGTAGCCTCAGAGGAACTTTGTTAGAGCGATTGGGAGAAATGCGGTTGGAGCAGTCAAAGAGAAAAGAATAGGGAGATTGAATAATTGCGAGTGCAGATCGTTAGGAATTTGGTTGTAATTGCACATAAGAACTATGGTGAGAGCAGTTTGAGAAATTTTTATTAGATCACTTAAGGTGATAATGTCGTCACTGTGGTTCGTAGCGAATAGACCGTCAACGTCACGCATACATAATAAGTCATAGCAAGTTTAATGGAATGAGAATTCAATTCGGGGAAGAATTCTCTTCTAAATGTATTTGACCAAGTTTCACGATATTCATTTCAAAGAGCACACGTATTCACAAAAAAGTTATCTTTTAAGCCCACGTTTTTAAGCCCATTTTTAAGCCTACGTCAAGGTTTAACATTGTTTCTGATGTCAAAGCAATGCACAGTTACGGTATATTAATCAATAACGTTAAGCAGTACAGTAAGGAGGGTAAAAAGTTGTCCCTCAGTTAGCGCAACAAATAGCAGATTTAGCAATTACAGCCCGTTTCATAAGCCAGAAACATACTGACAATTTAAAACGATAGAAGCGAACACCCTCAAGTGCAGACCTGATGTGCAAAACATGATGAGAAATAAAATGAATAGCTTCTAATAAGCGTGACACCAATGAATGAAAACATAGCAAGTAAAACAGTAGTGAATAGATGGTGTTTTGAACAATAGCACGTCCCATAATTGCACTAAAAGTAGTGAGAGTAAGCTGCATAAAGTGTTAACACATTTCCTGCGAAGTGACCCACCGGTGGTCACTTAGGTGATTTTCGTAGTGCTGCTGACCCACCTGCAGTCACTAACTCATTATTTATAAATACTTAATGTAAGCTAAATGAGGGCCAGATCCAGTTAATGTTTGCTATTTTCAAAGTTGATTACCACAATTGACTTTAAATTTGAATTGAATATTAAACATCAGTTTAGCCCATCGCAGTTAACGTATTAAAACTACCACAGGGCAAGGCGACCCTCATTTGTTTCACAAGAGCACAACACTCACACAACTCACCGGCTTTAGGAGGCGAGTGAGGGTAGGGCTTCGGAGGAGGCACGGGCTTGTAGCAGCTCAGAGTGCCTGCAAGTAAAGAGAAATTGCGTCAATTGGAGATGTGCAGTTTCAATTAAATTTACTATAATTAAATTAAAAAATTAAACTAAACTGAATTAAAAAAAATTCTGAAGCACGGTTAATGTCAGTGAGAAAAAGCGTAAGCCAGTAATACTAAAATATCTATTTTCAGATATATTGAAATGTAATCTATGCCAACGAGAAAACCGTTTCGGTTGCAGACATTGCGTGCTTCGACGTCAGGAGAGACATAACACAGACAATACAGACATGAAATAGTGTCGAATGAGGCTGTTGCTAGCACGCCTGCCAGAAAATTGAAACTTAATCTTCGTCAAAAAAGAAAAGAGTTGAATTATCTTGAAGTTAAAGCAGGAGACCTATATAACCAGCTCACTTTGATTATGATTCGCACGTGGGTGTGGTCAATTGTAGCAGGTTATAAGTGTTGAGATATTTCAAAACCCAAATAATCCAATTTCAGGAAATTTTGTCAGAGATATTCGGAAATAATGATGATTTTTCAATACAAAAGTTGCATTACTCAACACATTATGACTGGAATAGTTTTCTCAACGATAAAACAATTTACAAGTTTGCAACATAACACATTTGAAAAGATTTTCTACTCTAGCTTCATTTGTATCTTAATTAACTCTTACGTCACCTGAGTTTAAAGGCTTCAGAACTTGCGAAAAAATTTCAATTTTAACTTCCTGAAACATTAAATAAAATAAACGCAAAACGACAATGAAAAACAGCAATAAAAATCATTTAAATTAATCTTAACGCGGCCACTTAAAAACGTAGCCGTAATCTAACGAGTCAAAGACAGGTTCTTCTTTTCAAGGTGGCTTATAAAAAGCAAGAGAAAATTTAGCAGAGGATGCTGAGAGAAACAGCCTCGTGACACCAGACGGTCATTCGAAACGTCCGTGACTGTCTCTAATGCGTCCCATCAGGCCTCACTCACTTCAGCTTTGTGGGGAGCAATTGGGGTGCTCGCCGAAAACAGTTACGGCGCTCAGCCCGTGGCATAAAAGCTCTCCAACAATTGACTGCTGCGAATCTGGTGCGGAGTTAGAGAACAGAAGCTTTCACGTTGTTGAGAGATGGAAGTGGGAGAAAAGATTGAATTTTCCACGCCTGTAACTTTGTGTTTCCGAGAAATGGAAGCCAATACGCTCCCATTTGCGACGTTTCAAACGATTCAACAGACCTATGCGACTAGACTCCCAGCAGCTGGTGAGCATTGATTATTTGAGGAGAAATGAGCCAGTGACTTGCGGCTTAAAATCAAGTCATCTAAGTTAGAAACTGCATTATCAGTTATAACGAAAGTTCCTCTTGTTAAAAATCTAATGCTGAAGACTGCCAACACTTCAATGCGATTAAAGGGATTTTAGTTGAGAGAACACTTGGTTATTTGTACCATGTACTGACCGGTTATTGAGAATGTAATTACCTTGAGTAATTACACTTTTTCAAAGTAAAATAAAGCTCGGTAGCCTAAACTAAATGTCTCTTCCTAGAAAAGAGGGTCAGGGAAGATTTTCAATTCTCGGTTCAACAGAGCACACGCAACAAATGCAAAACAGCTATTAGCACAGATAAAGGATGTTCAGAATCCCACCTTTTTTTCAAACCCCTTATTTCCCGACTCCTGCCTTATATAATGATAGAGACATTTCACGCGCATGCTTAATTTTCACTCATATTCAACTCCTAGACGAAAAGATAGAGTCAGCTTATACTAATCTTTGGCATACGCTGTTGACTCTCACGAAGACCATCGTGAATTCCAGACCAACTCTGGGTAGAGGTAATTTCTTAACACGCGAGAAGGTGGCCTCCAAAACCCGTGGTATCTCTGCCGCACGTCGACGCCAACAGGGGCACCTAATAATAGGTTTTCTACAGTGACCAGATCTTCTCGTCTCATTAAGGTATTTATTGAAGGACTAACCGAACGTAAATCTCAGAAGTCACCCATTAGGCAGCGGCGGGCGCTGAATTTTCCTGATAATGATGCTACGTTTAGCGTGTCACGCTCGAAGCGCCGGTCCGCTGCGCTAGATTCTCTTCCCACGCAATCAGCTAGTCGAAGTGTGTCGAATCTTGAGACAGTTTAACGATCATTTGCGGATTCTTTGAAAAAAATTAAATAAAAGAAACTTGGATGTAAGATGCCTTACTGACTTAGAACAATACCTAGGTGGATGGATTTTAATTTTGATAACATCTTAGTAACTCAAACCGAGCTGTTAGCAAATTTAAATAATAAATTTTGGTCCCAAATTTTTCAAAATTAATTCTTATACGTTCTACGTTCCATTAAGGACAGCAAACTAGACAGCTTTTCCCATGTTATAATGAAGATAAATTTCGTGAGATCTTAGCATATTAACTGCAATATATGACGACGTGTTTGAATGAAGCTCAAAAACTGCTCAAATTAATTTTTTAAACTTCAATAAATTAGATTGCAGCTACTAACCTTCACTGCTATCCATAAATTCAGCTCAATGAGTGTTTATTTCTCAATATATTCTATCATTTTTTCGCAGATTTACAAGCTAATTGTATCGTTTCCTCATCAACGGACGAGGCAGGAAAGATACGTACCTGAGATGCGTAAAAGTCACTAAGATAAAAAGTTACGAGAGCTACACTGCCGGTCGCATGAACAGATTTCTCTATGGGTGTTGTCAAACCAAAATAAATTGCGCAAATCCGTATTCATCAATGAGTTTGAACGGCTTCCACTCATACTTGCCCGATGAGTTTGAATAAATTAACTCGGTGACCAATGAGTTTGAAAAATTAACTCGGTGACCAATGAGTTTGAAAAATTAACTTGGTGACCAATAAGTTTGACCAATAAGTTTGGTTAAGTTTAGCTAATTCATGCAAGTGAATTTGAGGTCCCTGGAGCCAACTGCAGATCTCGAGCAATGGTTCTCGTAATTCTGACATCGAACATGTTCAAAGTCAGATTTCTTGTTAAAGGTTAGAATTTTGCACTATTTTCATGTATTCTTTCAGAGCTCTGGCATTTCGGCTGCTAGGCCAAAACTGAAGAACAGTTTGTATTACGAAAAATTTTCCTGTGAAAGCATAGACGGTAAAAATACATGGCTATTTTTAAAGCCTTTTCATTTTTGCCAAGCTGCCACGGTCTCATGAGCGGGGAATTACTCATGAATGATTTTCACTGAGCCCCACATTTGAATTACCAGAAATTTCCTCTTATTCGTCTTTTCTGGAACACGAAATCAATTTAATTTTTCTCTGGCTAAGCTAGTTCAAGATACAGGTACATGTCTTGGCTAATATTTTATCTCCGTGTGTTCTTTCGAGTTAAAATAGTTATTATTATTTTTTTTAATCAACAAAATTTGAGCAGCTTTATATGCAAGTAAAATACGTGCTTGAATTAATATCAGAGACGTCTTTCCGTCTCTTCCCATCCTTTTCAATGTTCACCTGCATATCTTTGCATGAAAAGACTAAGCCTGTAATTTATACGTTTTCTCTACAAAGTATGTTGCAATAAAACGTACTTCTGGGATAAACAAAATTTACTATTAGGTGCGTCGTGCAAACTTAAGTCTACGGAAATCAAAAACTGTAAGTTTCGATTAGAATTGCGCATAATGATAGAGAGAAGGCTAACAAAAGCCAATTTCTTCTCGTTTGGTGCATGTAAAATGCGCTAACACAACGGAGAGCGCGTTGTTGCCTGCCACAACGAGGATAAATCCGCTAACTTTCCCCTTCGAAACCGACAAGAAACATAGCAGGCAACCCACAGATACTCGACCATTTGTAGGCGTTCCTCTCGCAAAAGGTCAGCCATAAAGAACTCAAAGGAGACCACGAAAAATTGAAAGGTTTTAAAGTCGATCAGGCCTCTAATTAGGAAAGAAGAGGCATTCGTAGATGATGCAACATAGTACGCTCGAAAGGAGTTTTGAACTTCGTCATAAGTCAGTTTTTACTTCTTCATAGAGCCGGTAAACTGCACCACCAGTAAATCAAGTCGTTTTAGGCATGCCCGTAACTTACTAATAGGAAAAATTAAAAATCAACTGAAAAATGTTCTTTTGCTTAAAAATATTTTTTGCTCTGCTATCCGATTTAATTCGGTAATAATGTAGATTAGCTACGCAAGACATGGTTATGAGCAATGTATTTCATAATCTAAAAAAATCGCTGGGTCATGGTCATCACAATATGAAAGCATCATGATGATTATCGAGGCAGAGGGATTGTGATATGCGCAGTCAGAGGAGAGCCATCCTTGCATTATAAGATTTCCCATGGGACAAAAGGAAGGAAGAATGACGAGTAACGCAACAAAGCACATTAATATTATCATATGCAGTGCTTAAGGGAGACAAATTTCAGAATATCCCAGAATTTAAAAGTAGTATGAAGTATAGCGAAAAAAATGAAAGGAAGAATCGAAGAATTTTTAACAGACTCGGTATTAAAGGGAGTTCTGAGGTGAATTGTCGCACTCTCACAAGAGTGAAAGTGACAAAAACTAATCAAAGGAGTAAATAGATAACACGAGAAGAAATTTTAATTCAAGATAGGTGAAATCGAGCACATTTATTTTGCACTAGACGGAAACAATTTCGTTCGCTGGTTTAAAATTGTGACTTCTGTCTAAATATTATCTGGTATTGAAAAATGAAGTTAGTAATAAATTTAAATATGGATAGCCTGCTATGATTAAAAAAATTAGCAATGAATTAAAATATGGATAGCCTGCTATGATTAAAAAAATTAGCAATGAATTAAAATATGGAGAGCCTGCTATGATTAAATAAAATTAGCAATAAATTAAAATATGGATAGCCTGCTTTGATTAAATGAAATTAGCAATGAAGTGAAATATTGAAAGCCAGGATAGCTCAGAAAATGAATTTTCCCAAGAAAATTGTTTCTTGCTAGTGAAGGTTTTTTTTAAAAGGTAACAAGCCAGAAATTTCATAGCTTGTAAAGTTCAGCGCCAGAGCAAGGACACAAAAAAAAAACGAAGGACATCAGTCATTTCTACTCGCCGCTTGGGGGGTCCCTAAAGCTGCCAATAAACTGACGCGAACCCCGCCTGCTTATTTCCACTGTCCATAATATACCTTTCCTAAGTCGTTGTGAACTTGATAACTTCGAGTTCCAGAACGAATTTAATTTTGCGCTTACGAGAGCTCTTCAAGTAACTTAATTTATACAACTAATTGAAATTTACTGATAATTCAATTTCTGTAGCAACTCTGTTTCTTGCAAGGTTGAATTGTTCACGTAATTCTATACCTCAGTCAATTATATACATACCTCAAGGGATAGAATTTTTTTAACAATTTACTCTCACAAGCAACTAAATTTTTCATTTTTTGAATTTCGCATGCAATTGAATATCTCAATACCAGAATTCCTTAAATGCCAGAATTCCTAAAATGCCAGAATTCCTAAAATGCCAGAATTCCTAAAATGCCAGAATTCCTCAAATGCCAGAATTCCTCAAATGCCAGAATTCCTCAAATGCCAGAATTCCTCAAATGCCAGAATTCCTCAAATGCCAGAATTCCTAAAATGCCAGAATTCCTCAAATGCCAGAATTCCTCAAATGCCAGAATTCCTCAAATGCCAGAATCCAAAAACTGATTAAATACTTAAAAAAATAGAATTGACCAAATAAAAGAATATTAAATAGTAGGATAGATCAAATAATAGAGCTGATCAAATAGTAGAATTGACCAAAGTATGGAGGTTGTCTCACAAACGCGATGTACAAACAGCACACTGGACAGCAACAGACCTACACAGCCACTTCAGTGCCTGAGCTGCGTCACAGTCCGCCAGCATGGAGCACCTTCTGAACAAACCGACTTCATTTTGAAAATATTAGCAGCACTTTAACACGTTAAGTGCGTCGGTTAAACTGAAGTTCAATTTTCAACTCAAATTAGAGTCAACCTTAGAGATCAATGTTGAAAAAACGAAGATCGCGCCTTCATTTAGCTTTCATAAAGCATTAATCGAACTTGAGTTGGTGACTGCTGGTCGGTCAGCAGCATTATGAAAATCCACCTCAGTGACCACCGGTGGGTCACGTCGCACTTAAAATGTTAGAATTATTCCATTACCAAATGTAATCCCCTGAACTGAAAAAACTAATCGTCATTTTGATCGTAATCACCACACCGAAAAACAGCATGCTAATAATCCTAAAATCATGGATTAGTTGTGAAATGATGATGAGTCAAAATCTCTTAGTTGAGCGCAAAAGAACGAAACATTCCTCACTAAATGCTAGAGCACGAATTTCTTTGACCATCGGGAACGGCTTTGCCAAGCCCGAGCCCTGCGTAGAGCGCCTGAAGGACGGAAATAATTTGGTGCATTTAAATTAATTGGGGAAAATGCACCAATTACGACTGTGCTAAAATTGGTTCTAGGATTGGATTGTCCAAAGCAATCATGCCAATCTTCTTAAGGCTCACTACGAGATTATTGGAGTTTAATATTGTACGTGTGGCTCTCGTTTTACTCACAATGTAATTTTAGAGTTAATTAACATTGTACGTGTGGTCCTCGTTTTACTCACAATATAATTGAAAATTGTTAATAAATTTAATTTAAGAAGTGGTTACCCGCTAGTTTTAATCCTCAACCAAGAGCTTTCGTGTACATAATTAGTAGGCACTCATTTAAAAGTTAACATTTAGTAAATAATGAACAGCAGCGAATTAACAGGAATCATGTTCGTTAACTTTTAAACCCCTTATACAATTAATTCAGTTAACACTAATCAAGAAAGTTGCATCCAACTTCCTTAACCCTAACGCACTTGTTTCCCAACGCTGATAACAGAGCATGCAAGTGCTCTGACTCTAATTTCACGCCGCTTCGTACGACCAGTTTCACTGTATAAAATCAAAGAGCGTCAACACTACACAGTTCGGCAAGTGGTCGGCGTGTCTCGACACTTCGACTGCGGCGTGAGCCATATATGGTCAGGGAGTTTTCATTATGTTGCTTACCAACCAGTAGTCCCAAACTCAATTTTCCAAAAATGTTTTATCAAAACTAAATGGAACACGATCCAGTTAACGTTTGGTATTTTCAACGAAGCCTGCTAGAATTGACATTAAATTTGCATTGAATATTAGATTTCAGTTTTACCGGCCGCAGTCAAAGTTTCAAATGCAGTCTCGTCCTGGCGCACTGCAATGTGTATATGGTAATCAGTGCTGCCAGCCACGCGTTCTTTTGTCTAATGTGCATGGAAGCTCGAGCATCAGGATTTGTGCTGTCAAATGGGCTACATGGCAGAATGAAGGCCGTGGCGAAATGAAAGCAAGTAACATGGGGGTCGAAGAGCAGGCAACACCGCAAAGCAGGCAACACCGCAAAGCAGGCAGCACCGCAAAGCAGGCAACAACGCAAAGCAAGCACCACCGCAAAGCAAGCAACACCGCAAAGCAGGCAACATCGAAAAGCAGGCAACACCGCAAAGCAAGCAACACCGCAAAGCAAGCAACACCGCAAAGCAGGCAGCACCGCAAAGCAGGCAACAACGCAAAGCAAGCACCACCGCAAAGCAAGCAACACCGCAAAGCAGGCAACATCGCAAAGCAGGCAACATGGGCCCGTTAAGAAGAAGTCTCAGGAACATTCGGTTGTCGAGGAGAAAGTGCATAAACAAGTGACAATTACCGATAGTGCAACGCTGCACCGCTTCTTTTGCAATCTGTGATGTGGCAACCGTACTTGTGTGTGTAGTCGTGCGTGTGTATTTGGATGTGGGTGTTTACCTGTGTATGATACTTGCAGGAGATGCTATGGACGTTCGCGTCGGAATTTTGTTATGCAATAGTACTGTTTGTATCGCTTTTTTTCTACTTCACTGCTTTAACAAAATTTTAAAATCCTGGTGGTAAGTGCGTAAACTTAATAAAGAATATACTTGCAATGACGATTATTTATCACAAAATTTATATTCAGTAAAATTGAAAAATATTGGGATTTAAGAAAATTTTTCGTGATTGTTCGTTTGCCATTTTTACCTGCATTTAAGTGACATTCTTTAGCGAACTGAAATCATATTAATCAAGTTGAATGAACATGCAATTTAATTAATTGTAACCAAGCGAAACTATCATTTGAACACTAAATTGTACAGGGATAAGATGAGAAGCTTTCTCACATTCAAACTTCAAATATTTTCTGAAGTTAAACACTTCCCCTTTGCAAATTCTGTTTTTTAGCCCACACCTGCAAAACTACTCCGTTCTTCGCACGCATAAAGGCTCTAAAGTAACTTCTATCCCACGGAATTAAAATATTTCTAAAGACTGAAGCTCCGTTCGTATCTTGAGACTTGAACAATGAGCGCAGGATCAACGGACGATATCGCTCAGTTTCCTGCCTGCTTCCGGAAGCTCAAAATTCCGCAGTAACGGACGCTGCGGCACCACGAGCTGTCCTCCGTTGTTTCAAACCGAGCGTCAATGCATCTTGCCTCATCTCGAAGGAATTAATTACTCCTGCTCTTCATGAACAAATTAGCCGTGACTAAAACCTATGACCATTAACAAATGGGTCGTGACTAAAACGAGGCTGCTACTCGTCGCTTGATTGGTCAAACGGTTCTGGATGACCACCTTGCAGGGAAAATCGCTCGACCGTTCTTTGAGCAAAAAAAATAAATTTCTTGTACTAAATGTTCTGCTAACTATAAATTGTAGTCTCCGATGACTCGAAAATCTTCTACTTTTACTTCCATAGGTTGAAATGACTGAAAAAAGGGAGATGACTGATGCAAGCAATAAAGGACATTAAGGTTGATGTTTCTCCTTAAATCAAAGTCAATGATTTTCTGGTTTGAGTTTTGAAAATTTGAAACTTATGAAAAAAATCGAGGCTACCCCATTATTCAGTGAATTTTTTTTTGAATAACCAAGATCAAGAAAGAGCTGTAATTCTCTTTTGTTAATGACAAACTTAGCCTTGAACTTCATAAAGTTCTAAATAATATACTTCATAATTCATGGAGCTTCACACGACATTTATTAAGATGAAGAAAGTTTGCAAGGTTGCACTTAAACACATCGTATGGTTTTTCTGATATATAATATCTACAGTGAAAAAAATTAACAAGCTTCCTCAACTGATTAACCAATATTATAAATCAGCTCCAGCCTCCCTTACCACATCAAAAATGTTCAAGGAAGGATGGACGCACCATTCAGTATGGAGTAAAGGGAACGCGGAATCTATGCACAAGGTGTGTTCTCGCAGAGGATCCCGTGCACAGTAAGTTAGGAAAAAACGGTTAGGAAACAATATAAAACTAGAAGAAGAAAGTCAGAGGTACTGAAAAACCGAACAGAAGGGAATCAAAGAAAGATGGCTCTCTTGGCAAAGTAAAAAAAAATCATTCCAACAAAAAGAAGGCCTACCTAACTTTTAGCCCGACACTTCACATTCCCCCCCTCGAAGTGCCAACCCCATGGATACAATAGTTGTATCCCCCTGAGGGCGCTTTTTGTTCTATCGTGACTTCTCTCATGAATATAAGCATCTGTGATATACCGAGGGCAAAGATCACTCGACGTGAAGGACGTTCTCGGCACTGCGTTTAAAACATCAACACATAAAAATATTACGCGTTTTTTAAAGTTGAATTATGCCCAGTCCTTCATCATTTTCACACGAAAAAATTAGTGAAGGTAAAGGGAAGTCTGGTTCAGACGTCCACGCCCTCTCTGTAATCGTTTTATGTCATGTGTCTTTTTGTCAGTGGGGGCTTACTATATAATAACTAAGACAAATTCATGCGGCTAAAAGAATCACGGAACGTAATTGCTAGCAATAAACCCGAGATCTTCTAGTATAAAATATAATGAATACGTGTAAATTACTCGAATGAGGCATGAAAGCAATTAAAATGCAGTTCGACAAGACTAATGGGATCAAGGCGGTCGAGTTCTGACCGTTCCGCTCTCGAACATAAAGATCACGTCGAGACCACCTTGTATTAGAGACGAAACTCAAACTTGTATCTTCCATCGTCGCTCAAAGTCAGCGTGTTGTGGGAAGGAAGAGTAATATAGTCATTACGCTCTGCATTTTCAAGAACTTTCGTTTTTCCTGGATGTCAGTGAAAGTATAACTACAGTGACCTTTGAAAGCAACTAAATTCTTGGCATAGATAGCCCTATGAAACATTATTTTCACCACTGTAGAACTGTTGTTGTAAAAATAGTCGACAGCCTTGAATCCAGTGACTTCGAATTCCATTGAGGTTTCCGCCACTCAAAAATTAAATGAGAAATGACAAAAGATTCATCGCAATGTCTATTTCGGTAACCTTACTATCTCTAATGATGCCATTCATACATTTTAGAAAAAACTAGCCAGAGCAGTTTTTCCATAAGCTCCGAATGAATTACCGACCTAAACTGAAGCTGTGAAAGTTCTTATCATATTACCATTTAATTTAAGGTTTATAAAGCAGGAAATATAACGAACCGTAAATAATACAATGTATCACAAATTGTAAATAGCAGCGGAATTCAATAGTGTAGTCAGCCAGTGCAGCTGTCAGCAAGAAAGCTTAAATTGGCTTCATCTTTGACTAGTGGTAAGTTCATTATTTAGAAAGTTGTACTTGACAAACAATTTGGGTTCACGTTTAAAATCAGAGCACAAAGCATACGACAAACGCAAGGAAAGGCCATTATTTTTGCAAAGTAATTCTGTTAAATGGCACAAGTTGTGAAACTGTGTCCACAATCACGACCTTGCGTAACTTCAAAATCGGATAAGCGTGGGTTTACCAGTAAACATTTTCATGGATCTTGGTTGCATGTATCATCATCCATGGAAAAAACTAGATTAAATTATCAGTTGGTTTAATTCTCTCTCATCACCTAACTAAAAGTAAAAAAAGGAAGGCACCGATTAGTACGGAATTGAGAAAGGTTAAAAATTTGTGCACAAGTGTGTTTCCACTCTGGATTTCTTGCGCATCGAAGCAGTAAGATTAAGAGCACTTCATGAAACAGGATAAAAGTTGAAGAATAATGGAAAAGGCGCCGTAGAAAATGACAGTGAACTGAAAGTAGATGGTCCTTAAAAAAAATTATCCTATTTCAATACATAATTGAGCCTTCATAATCTTCAGTTCGCGACCTCACATTTTCCTCCGGTGACCGTTAACTCCCTTAATTTTTATCCCCTTCAGGGGTCTTCGACTTCAGTTATAGTATATTATTTTGTAATAAAACGCAGTAGGTTCGAGTACAGAATTGCGCAGCATCTACCACATTGCGAGCACAGTCTGTACGAACAGCTACCGTACCCACTGCACCACACAAGATACAAAAGATGCGACTAACACCAAGAAGCGTACGTGCCTGGAATGAGCTTGCAATTTTTTCTAGCGAAGAGTTTGCGTGCATTTAAGCGGCCGCTGCGGCTGCGGGATCAGCTAAATTAAGACGTCAAGACGATGGATGGCAAGACGGCATAAATAAGGCAGCATTTCGAGCTTCAATCGACCCATTAACGAAACGGAATCGCCAATTTTCGTCCATAAGTTTATGGCGTACGTAAAATGGAGTAGACCAAACGCAGGAACTGCGCTTTGGCAAATTATTAATGGCTTCAAAGATTCATTAGCATAAACACAAGAGTTTTGGTGCATGTCAATGAAGAAATATTCGCGCTCGTCAGAGAAGGTCTGTCTTGAGTAATATCTTTGTTGTTTTTCTTTCGTTATACTTGGTAGAAACGATTCAATATAATGCCCATGAAATAAAAAACTGCATTATACTCCAGATTTGCGAGACGTAAAGGTCCTAACCTCAACTAGTGAGCACTTACAATATTGATTGCAAGTTGTTTAAAACAGGATATAAAAATACGAAGAGTTAATTCGAGCGAGTTTTGACAAAAATTTGGCTCCTCATTTAACTGTGAGTAGAGCCTGCGATAAAACTCTGAGAAAAAAGTTCCGAAATTTTAAACATCTAAACTTTTAAACCGACATTGTCATGATTTACATATTTCAACCACAGGGATTTGGGCCGAATAATTAGAACTCAAACTGCACAATTTTTCTATCCTTTCTACTGAACCCAACAAACAAAATCAAATGTAAGATGAGAGCAAGTTAATTTTTCCTCTTCCTCGAAAGGATGTCAGTTATTTGTTTCTCTAACCCAAAATTAGCACGTTAACAAAATTGAAGAAAAGGCTAAATTCGCCGTTTCCTGCCCATAGGGCATAACCTGCTCTCATCCAACACGCGCTAACGGCCTGCCAAAACTTGCCACCAGCCCTGCTCCTTCGGGCGGTAATTGCGACGATGAACCGAGCTTAGAAGCATTTGATGTAATAAATACCTCCTTATTGGAGGAAAAACGAAACTGAAGACCTTAGCTTGACACTTTGACCGCAATTGGTTAAACTGAATTTCAATATTCAACTCAAATTCAATGTAAATTGCGGTAAACAATTTAGAAAATAGCAAACATTAACTGGATTGCGCCATCATTTAGTTTTGATTAATTTTTTACAAAAATTGGGTTTGTGACTACTGGTCGGTCAGCCGCATTATGAAAATACCCTTTAGTGCTCGCAGTGGCACAGTGGTTAAGGGATCGGCCTTGCATGTTGGAGACGAGGGTTCGTATCCCGGCGCTGGCGCGGTGATTTTCCCCGTTGGGTATAAGGGAAAGCTCAAGCACAATACCCCACTCAACCCAGGTGTTGGAAATGGGTACCGGCTTTATGGGGGAACCGTCATGGTGTCCTATACATAGTGTTAGTTATAAGACATTTGAAAAACCAATGCTCAAGATCATATGTATCAAGCTTGATTGGAAATAAAGCATCCTAAGATGCCGATGTTTGTTTCCGTAGCCACCGGTGGGGCACGATGGGGTCAAAGTGTTGAAAACGAACTCAAGAACTTGAAACGAACTTTGATTTGAGGAATTTTTCACATAGTACAAATTTGAGATGTATTCATATCAAGGAGAGAAAAGGGGGACAACCACAGCCTCCATTCACCTCAACCACTGAGTTGGTTCTCTGATTGGGCTTCTTAATGGTCCAAAGAACGAAAAATTCGATTAACATATTTATCAACAGAGATAGAGTCTTGGGATAAACTAATGACCTGTAACCAATGAGCAGAAATAATAGTGAAATTTCAATTCAATACACTCTCTGAAACTTGGGAATTCAAGTTTAATCCCTTCCCCAACAATTTTTTGTTAAAAACGTTCCTTTTTCAGACTAGTTTTTTTTATTTTGGTTCTATCTAATAGTAGAACCAAAATAAACGAGAATTGGTCATTGTCTGATGAACTGGCAGAGTTATCAGAAGTATTCAAGCTTCTGAGGGAAGGTTCATTTTCACTATCTTCCGTTGAACTAGACGTTTGGGGTGTAACACTTGAAAATGCTACAAAAAATTAATGCAAATGTGGATGCAAACAACACCCATCCGACGACAATGGCTGTTGGAGCAAGTCTAGTAACAATGTCCTTGAAATCCCGCAGCTCTACCCTTTCGCCTCTGCGAGGTGTACGATTTGACGAGAATACTCGTTTCACACGTAGAATGGCTTACAAAGGCTTAAAATCAACGAGTATATACGTATGTAGCTGGTTTTTTAAGGTAAAGTTTTAGACGAGTATTCACGTTTCTGCCTGGGAAAGGGTTAACAATAGATGAGCTAAACTTTTATGTGAATGACATTCAGAGACCTGAAAGGCGATCAAGTGCGAGTCAGCAAGTCCTTGCCTGCAAGTCCTTGCCTGCAAGTCCCTTGCCAGCAAGTCCCTTGCCTGCGAGTCCCTTACATGCAAGTCCCTTACATGCAAGTCCCTTACATGCAAGTCCCTGACCTACAGGTCACCTGCCTGCAAGTCACTGACCTACAGGTCACCTGCATCAAGTGTGACAGGTCACCACTCTCATGGAATCCCTAGTGGCACATGTGCAAGACTCTTGGACCTTCTGAGAAGGTCCGCATCACCTAGGTCTGAGAAGGTACTTTTGAACAAAAGAGCTGATAATTTTTGTCATACCAACCCTGGTAATAGACTGGCCTTTTCCGCATCGTCCTTCTGGATCGATAAAGCCTTTCGAGACGGACTTCGCCAAATTAATTCAAGTATTACAAATTGTCAGTGTTCATACGTAAATTACTTGCTGCTAGCAAATAACCATTTTGAATATATTGTTTTTTAGTCAAAACAATCGGTTATTACAGGGAAACATATGTACCAGTCAACCACATCAAATCGAGTGTGGAAAAGTTTTGTTTGAGGTTATGGGAATCAAAAATGAGAAAGTCCTTACCAATTTAGACCAATTTTACTCAAAGTTTTTCCATGCGATTAAACATTTAAATTCTGGTGCAATGAATGGTAACTTCAAACACACCTTATAACGCTAGAAGTAGAAAGGAAATTTACATCACAACTCTGATGAATATCTGTAAGCTACAGATATATGACATGAGCCTCGAAAAAGTTAATGCAAACACAAGCGTTACTGATGTAGCTTGTTCCGAAAGAACAGGACGGTAATGAGGAAAATTGCAGAACGAAATAAAAATTTGTGAAACAATTTGTTCAAGATGAAGACCCGCGATAGTAGTGAAAATAGGGCAGCTGTAATAGCGCACTCCTGCCTCTCTTTATACGAAAGGCATCAAATGAAAAAAAAAATCAAACATATATGACCCTGTAAACACATCATTACTTTTTCAGTCTCAGCTAATTTGGCGCTTGTTACTCGAGACATTTGTATGAAAAATGCCAAGTGTTCAAGGAGAACTGGAGAACAGATGCAATAGGCGATGTCTGCAACAACAGCAACATAAAAAATGCTTACCAAGACACACACCTACCACAGCTCCCACAAAAGCACCTATACCACCATAACACCAAGAGCATCAGCAGCAACAGCATCAGCAACAAGAAGAGTAATAACTTATCAACACCAAGAACACTTGCAGCAACACACACACACACACACACACACACACGACAGCTCCCACAGAAGCACCTACACCAGCCACACAAGCGCCTACACCAGCCACAAAAGCGCCTACACCAGC
>JACJUY010002746.1:61534-77378 GCA_014220935.1 Platorchestia sp. MABIK
TACACCAGCCACAAAAGCGCCTACACCAGCCACAAAAGCGCCTACACCAGCCACAAAAGCGCCTACACCAGCCACAACACCACCTCCGGCTACTCACACACAGCAGTGAACACGAGTGTGACCAGCTAGCGCTACAGCGGCGGTAATTGCACTGCATGCGAGGTGTGGCAGTCACCATCTTCCTGCCTCTATGGTCGATTCCTGCGCTGCACCGAAATTAATCCTTGGTCACCAAGTAGACTAAATAGGCTCTAGGTTACCAACAAGGCTAAATTAACTCTTGGCAACCAACTAGGCTAAAAAATTCTTGGCAACCAACAAGGCTAAAAAATTCTTGGTCACCAACTATTTCTTGTAGAATCTTGGTTTCCAACTAGGCTAAGTAGTAGACCCTTGGTCTCCAACTAGGCTAAGTAGTAGACCCTTGGTCTCCAACTAGGCTAAGTAGTAGACCCTTGGTCTCCAACTAGGCTAAGTAGTAGACCCTTGGTCTCCAACTAGGTTAAGTAGTAGACCCTTGGTCTCCAACTAGGCCAAGTAGTTTAGTTACTTAGCCAACTAGGCTAAGTAACATCAAATTTGATGTTAGTTTAGGCGTCGCCAACCGCAACAAATGCATTCCAAAGAGAGGGAAGCACCATTTAACAAGGAGTTGAGGGAACGCAGAATCTATGCACAAGATGCATAGAAACAGTAAGTAGAGAAAGAAGTTCGTGAAACAAAATAGATGTTGATGAAGAAAGTAGGAAGAGCTGAAAAACACCGTAACAATTGGTCCGTAACGAAATAAAATAAAAATATTTTATTTCTACTAAATGAAGGCCAACCGAATCTCTTGCTCGGGACCTCACATTTCCCCTGTGAGCCCTAATTCCCAAAGATACAATAGTTGTATCCCCCTGAGGGGAACACTCTCAAAAATATACAAAAAAAATCGTTTAGCTCGTACACGACTGCATTTAATTACTGATCTGAATTCACATTTTTCATTACATAAAGCTGTTAAAATGATCATTATACATTCCCTTGTAGAATTTTATATCAGCGTTTAATTTCACATTAGTTTTTAAAAATTTCTCCACTTTTCTTAAATCACGTTTTAGTTTATCGGAAATTTCAAAATGAACAACTCTTAGAGCAAAATTCCCTTGTAGTGTTTCAAACGCACAGCCGGTAGGTTTTTTCTTAGTTAGATTCGCTCAAAAGGATCTCGCAGCGAGTTTCTCATTCAACGGAAACGCTCACTCGCATCACTAAAATTATACGGTAGAAGTGCCACACTTTCCCAGTGTATATACTGTCAGTCTTTCGTCCTAAAATCCAGCGGGACGTCCGGAAATTACCTTACCTCATGCACTGGAGCAGCAGTACAAGTGCTAGATTCTGTGATTTGTCCATACGAGAATTGAGAGTCTTTACCGGAACTAACGTGACGTTGCACAGCATTTTCTGCATAAAGTTTGCATTAGTTTCTGCCAAGAATGCCTCTTTAGACCAAGCTCATACCAGTATAAGCGGGGAGAGCTCATGAAAAAGGCTTTGATCATTATATGGCATAAATGCTGCAAGGTTTGAAAACCTACACCTCCATGCAACTAAATTTTAAAAGAAGACAATTTTAAATTGAAATCGCATGCTATGTCTCTCTGCCGCAACTTTTGAGGTATCAATTTCAGTAATAAGTACGATGACATTTTGCTTTTTGAATCCCTTCGTGAATTTGTCGACAAAACCAACCCAAGTCAGGATTTTAAAGCTACATATTTTCGAAAAAAGGCGTATCCGTCTGATGAAAATCCGAAAGATTGCCTGCTTCTCGGTGCTTAAAAACTGTTCTTGGACAAATCCATCAAAACCTCATTTCGGACCGCAGCGCCTCATGAGGAAACCAAGGAAGCTCGACCGAGTGCAAATTGCTGCCGCATTGCAGCGAAATGCCTACTTTTGACTCCTATTCGCTCGGCAATGCAGAGCTCCGGGACGTCGAATTTCAAAGAGCAACGTAAAATTTCAGAGCTCAACGATGCAGACGTGGTCGCATGTTGGCCGTCCATGGTTTAGAAAGCAGCTTGCGCACAACGAAGCCTCAAAAAGGACGAATGTCACTCCAGGCGCAAATTGTGAAGCCTTCTGCCATCATTTCGTGAGCGATTAGAGCAAGGAGTGAAACTTAAGCACCAGAAGTTGGAAGGAAAAATGAAGGACGTGTTCCGATTAGTGTGAAAAATACAGTCATTAATGCGCCTGGTGAATCAAGATAGCATTTGTGTTGCCTACTACTGCAGTATTCGCTTGTTTGTGCTCAAAATTCTATGTGAAGAGAATCACTTAAATGAACTGAAGAGCTTTGTATAAAATATTCCTTTGGATGTTTAAATTGGAAGGAGCAAGAGAGAAGGCGGTAGGTTGGCTTTAGAAACTATTTATGAGAGAACGAGGGATGAGTGATTACTTTTGCTCACATTCGAATTCTATCTGAAAAATGATTTCAATTTTTTAAGAAAACGAATATTTAGAGCGTAGCTTACTTTTTTAATTCAGTCTGACTTTCCTGAGGCAAAAAGGAGCAAGAAGAAGCTGTTCACCAGCACTGTATTATGTTTTTTCCTGCAATGTAGTAGAAGAAAAAACTCCAACAGTAGTTCTGAGGAAATGTTTCTGAAGGCAATGACATTTTCTACTTGGTTTCAAGGTGCGAAAATTGAAAAAAAGAACATAAAGATAAGGTCAACGTGGCCATTAGGAAGACAGGCCGATCAATCTTGCATTTGCAGAATTGCACACGCAATGCTGCAATTCTCGGCGGCGATCACCACGAACAATAACCGAGCAAAGACAAAGAGGCAGTAATCACCTCGAGGCGAGAGTGCAGTGCACGATGACAAAGTGCGGAGGAAACTGATGAACGTATGAAAGCCAGGTATGTGCAGTAGGAGCTTACTTATTACGCATTCATAAACTATTGAAAGCGTTTTATTATTAGACGTTCACGAGCGGTGATCGGCCGTTGGGTGTCTGCGACGTCGCTGTCGTGAGCAGAGGCGGCAGAGTAGCGTTAGCTGCCGGACACGACAGATGAAGCATGCAAATCAATCGCAAGAGAATGCTAAAAAGAAAGAAAATAGAGCACCACTTGAGCGTCAAGACTGGATAGAGCGCCAAGACTGGATAGAGCGCCAAGACTGGATAGAGCGCCAAGACAGGACAGAGCGCCAAGACTGGATAGAGCGCCAAGACAGGACAGAGCGCCAAGACAGGATAGAGCGCCAAGACAGGATAGAGCGCCAAGACAGGATAGAGCGCCAAGATTGGAGCGAGTCAAGGACCGAGGAATCTATGCAGAAAGGGCAGAGAAACAGTAAGTTGAGAAAGAAGTTCAAGAAACAAGATCAAAGTTGAAGAAGACGGAGTAGGTACTGAAAAGCAGGACAGCAGTGAACCGAAAGAAAGGTGATCCTAAACATAACAAAAACATTTTATTTCAACAAAAAGAAAGCCTGCCTAACTCTGAGCTCGGGCCCTCACATTTTCCCCCTGGGCGCGCTAATTCCCATAAATACAATCGTTGTATCCCCTTGAGGGGCAGCAGCATTATGAAAATCCCCTCAGTGACCACCGGTGAATCGTGTAACACCAGGAGAACAATTATTTAATACATTTCCTTCGACCCACCGGTGGTCTCTTATGTGATTTTCAAAGTACTGCTGACCCACGTGCAGTCACTAACTCATTTTTTATTAATACTTAATGAAAACTAAATAAGCGCTCGATCCAGTTAATGCTTGCTATTTTCAAAGTTTATAACCACAATTTACTGTAAATTTGAATTGAAGTTTGAACTTCATATTAATCCATCGCAGTTAACGTGTTAAGGAGGTAAAGCGAATTATCTGAATTCAGAACGAGGTACAAACTCTCATACAGATCAACCGATGGCGAAAACTTTTGAGAAGAGATGAGATTCCGTTAGAAGTTGAAGGGAGGAAGAAAACCAGAAAAAAAAGGAAGATGAATAGATCTAAACACCATGATGGGTGGATTATGTTGCTTTAAAACATACGCAATTGTCCGTGCAGCGAGTTTATGTATAATTGAGTATTGCAGTTCAACGCCATACATCTCAAAAGTAAGCTTCACTTTCAAATCGTGTGGTTTCGACTGGAGTCCAAACCCTATAACCCAAATTGCAGAAAAAACGATAATTGAACAAAATTAAGTAAGAATAAACTTTCCAACATAGAAACTGAAAACCGAATGCGAGTTTCAAAAATATAGAAAACCAAAACTAGTAGGTAATGAACGAACGCTTCTGGTAGAAGTTAACGCACGACTTACAAATGAAGACTCCAGTTATTTCTTCTATCTAAGAACGGAATTGTAGAGCACGTTATTGTTTTCTTTTAAAATAGATGCAAGTCCAGCAACGCTTGAAGAGAGGAGGTCTGTGCTGCGTTCTCACGAGCATGACGAACCTGCTGCACGCGACTTAGTCTTTCCTGCAGATGCTGCAGCACGCAACTTAGGCTTTCCTGCAGGTGCTGCTGCACGCGACTTAGGCTTTCCTGTAGGTACTGCTGCACGCGACTTAGGCTTAGGAAAAAGGAAGGCCCCATTGAGTATGGAGTTAAGGGAACGCGGAATCTATGTAGGAAGGGCATAGAAACAGTAAGTTGAGAAAGAAGATTTTGAAACAAGATTAAAGTTGAAGAAGAAAGTAGTAGGTGCAGAAAAACAGGACAGCAGTGAACCGAAAAAAAGGTGGTCCTTAAACATAATAAAAACATTTTTTTGCAAAAAGAAGGCCTTCCTAACTCGTAGCTCGGGCCCTCACATTTTTCCCGGGATTGGTAACAGTTGGTTGGGGATTGGTAATGCCAGGAGATTGGCCATAGCGAGGGATTGACACTGTGAAAATTGACAGTAGGAGAATGAGCACCGGTAGAAGATTAGTGCCATGGAAAACTGACGCCAAAAAAAACGAAATCATAGTGACTTGTACCAATTAACTATAATTGAATTTAGTTTTTCTTTGGGCACACTTGGTACAGTGACCGCTATCCTAAGAATGCCGCAGATACGAACACAATGTTGTGGTCATGCCACACGTAAAATTAGAAATTATGGTCACGAAATGATCGACGTGGCTTAGTGATTCGATGGAAGTCCTGCAATGCTAAATTGTATTCAGTAGATATCAGTCTAAGGTTGGATTTGAAAGTAGCTTTACCCTTTAACGCCTGCATTCTTATACTCATATTAATGTCATTATAGCCACCATCATTCGGCTTACTCAGGCATCAGGTAGTGACCGACATCAGAATGTGGAAGGAGCTGCCACTCGGCAGTGACCTTCAAAGAACACATTAGGGAACAAATTTAACAAGAAATACAATACATTGAGGCGATTTTCAAAAGTGGACTCAAAATTTAGGGAACAAATTTAACGAGAAATACAATATATTGAGGCAATTTTCAAAAGCGGATCGAAAATTCCACGAAACAAATTTAACAAGAAATATATTATATTGAGGCTATTTTCATAAGCGAACCGAAAGTCCAGGAAACAAATTCAACAAGAAATACAATATATTGAGGCTATTTTTAGAAGTGGACCAAAAAATCCTCGGGGGCGTTAAAGGGTTAAAGATGCAGAAATACCACATTCCTCAAACCTAAGTCACGAGTCCCCACAACTTTTCGGTGTCCACCAAGCTCGGCTCAGCGCAGGCCAGAGCCTAGAAAGACAACGGAAACTTTCATGGAGCCGAGTGTTTATGGCGGACACGCGAGCACGAAGCTGCGTATAAAAACAAACGTAGGATTTCTGTTTGTGTCCATACAAGCGGTGGCTCACAGTTGCGCCGCAATAACTGATGTCTTGCAGCCATCCAAGTGCGCTACAAATGAGCCAGAAGCCGCTGGACTGACGCAAGGCGGACCAATTCTTCACTGGCGTTCCCTCAAGCTCAACAATGCGTCAAGCGGCCAAGAAATATGGGAATGACGAGCGAGAAGTATGAAACAGTAGCGTTGTTTCCGTTGCAGATTTCCAAAAGAGATTGGACAGCTAACATGGTAGGTGCAGCCTTTCTCTATGTAGAGGTAAGTTCAGGAAGGAAAAATCGGTGGTAGATGTATTTATTTTCATGCATTTTCATGAAAATACATTTTCACATACATATGAAGTTAAATTCAAGTGACAAAAACACCCGACGCCAAAGTTGAGTAAAGGTATCGTTCGGTGAAAAACACACAAAAAAAGAATTGATTCACGCAATTTTCAAAGTGCTAATGGAAAGTTTTCCTCACCGATGGCTAGGTCAGAACATAACTTACCAGAAAAGTGAGAATTTTAATGCATACTTGAATAGGAAAAATGTTAAGAATGAATTCAAACTTTTATTATCGAAAAATATATTACCACTCCAGCTAACATTTAGTTTAGACTTAGTAGCTGAACTCCGAACGATAAATGCAGTTTAGAAAGAGTGATTGAGATGCACTGGAGAGACCATCACGTGTGAACGACTTCAAGGAATGGTGCAACACGTGAGATACGTTTCGGTTATGTGTAGAAAAATTAGTAGAACCTTCGTTTTAAGATCAACTTAAATGTATTGCTTCAAGCAATAAGAGTCGACGTAGATATTAAAAAACTCTTCTACACTCCTTCTCTCAAACAATTGAGTTGTATAAAGGAATTAAAAGATATAAGCATAAAAATTTTATTTCAAGCATTATCTACTGGTGAATTCAACAGTTAACTAAAGAAATTGTGCAGGCATGCTTACTATGACTTTTCTTTCACACAAGGACAGAGGCTCGCAGCTTGAAACAGCGCACGTCAATTAACCCTTTGCCTACCAAAACTCAAACAGTTCAGTGAGAAGCTTTCAGGTATAAATGCTGTCAGTACCCTAAAATATCAGGTTTGGATCTGCCGTGGCTGGCCAGCCACAATTTATTGTTACCCGAAAACCATGAAAACAGCTTTACTTGGCCAGCCTTGAGAGAAAGGACACTTTGATGCCGTGCTCGTTTGCTACATTCTACGATGAAAGTCAAGACTCGAGAAGGAGTAGAATAACTAGAAGATTCATTTGCTCAATTTTGTGTTAAAATATTCCATTGGATGATGGAACGAGACCAAGGAATCTTCTTTTGGCGGAATATTTCAGCTCGATCAATTCAGCAGGACCACTAACGATTGATTAATCGTTCGATTGAAGTTGCTGTCACGTCCGTGAAAATTTCTTCATGGTGACCAAAAATTGAATAAGACATACCTTGCATTTACCACGAGGTAGAACAGGTCCGCCAGGGTCTCGGAAAGTCTTAAATTTTTTCTCTTACAGACCGGTGCTAAGATTGTTTCACGGTTTTTTGCAACGTCGTAAAGTTATCGGAAATAGTAATCAGGGGCCGAAACCAAAGCAATATTTAAATATTCCAGTTACAATTTCACAATATTTCGAAAGGTCACACGGACAGAAATTAGTTATATTCTGTTTCTTTCTAAGAACACTTGAAATATGTGCAAAGTGTTTATGGATAAATAAGTTTTGGCCTTCCTTACCGCACGATGCCCTGAGAGGAAAATTGAAGGCACCATTTAGTAGAGACTACAGAGGTAGGGGAACGGGGAATCTATGCACAAGGGAAGTTTCCACACAGGATCCCGTGCGCAGAAACATTAAGTTTAGAAGGAAGGTTATGAAACAAGATTAAAGTTGAAGAAGAAAGTCAGATATGCTGAAAAACAGAATAACCAAAAAAATATTTGTCCATACAACAAAAACCATTTTATTTCAACAAAAAGAAGGCCTACCTAATTCTCAGCTCAGGACCTTACATTTTCCCCCCTGGGAGCGCACTCGGCAGGGGAGACCGCGTTTTGCTGCGTTATTCATGGGGCATTACACGCCACCTCAGCCCTGGCCTTCCAAGGCTCAATCTCTTCAGGTGTCCTGATTTTGGATCTGCGGTGATGGGCAAGACTAAAGACAAGGAGGTACTGACGTACTTTGTACTGAGCCAAAACTGAGTTTTAGGATTTCCCATTTATGTAATATAAATATTAAATATTTTTTCAAATCATTTACACCATGGTCGTGTTCTATCTCTTGAGGTGTCCTGCTTTTGGTTGAGTGGAGATGAACATGACTAAAGACAAGAAGGTAATGACGTACTTAGACGAACCAAAAAAGAGTTTTCGGATTTCAAAGTTATTTAATATTTAATTTGCGCATATCTTCAAATCATCATCACCATGATCACGCTCAATTTGTTTTTCATCGTTAAATTGAAGAATCATGTATATAGGTTTACATACTGGAAAATGAAATTTCCCTACACCTGTAAAAAAATTGCTCGAAAATACGGGCTCTAATGGTATGAAGCATGGAGGTAATTTCAAATTTGTCCCAGAATTAGTTTCCATGGCTTTCATGCAACTTAATAACCACGAAAAGTTTCCGAGATACCTGTTGCCTAACCAGCGCGCCGGATCAAATCGAGCATGGCGACTTGAATTAATGGCAGTTACGGCCTTCGTTGCCGTTGGGCCTCTGAAGTTATCCGGCTCCTTCTGAGCCTATTCGGCTCCTTCTGGGCCTATTCGGCTCCTTCTGGGCCTATTCGGCTCCTTCTGGGCCTATTCGGCTCCTTCTGAGCCTATTCGGCTCCTTCTGAGCCTATTCGGCTCCTTCTGAGCCTATTCGGCTCCTTCTGAGCCTATTCGGCTCCTTCTGAGCCTATTCGGCTCCTTCTGAGCCTATTCGGCTCCTTCTGAGCATATTCGGCTCCTTCTGAGCCTATTCGGCTCTTTCTGAGCCTATTCGGCTCCTTCTGAGCCTATTCGGCTCCTTCTGAGCCTATTCGGCTCCTTCTGAGCCTATTCGGCTCCTTCTGAGCCTATTCGGCTCCTTCTGAACCTATTCGGCTCCTTCTGAACCTATTCGGCTCCTTCTGAGCCTATTCGGCTCCTTCTGAGCCTATTCGGCTCCTTCTGAGCCTGTTCGGCTCCTTCTGAGCCTATTCGGCTCCTTCTGAGCCTATTCGGCTCCTTCTGAGCCTATTCGGCTCCTTCTGAGCCTATTCGGCTCCTTCTGAGCCTATTCGGCTCGTTCTGAAGCTAATTGAAGCCGAAGCTCATAACGAAAACCGAGGCAGTTCCACGCATCTCTCCGCCAGGCCGAGTAATGAAGCACGGTTTATTAGGCCGGCAGATGAGGTTTGCATACAAGTTTACTGGGCCTGAGATCAGTTCTGCCTCCGACGAGACTACAGCAGTCTGCCATCATGACCAATCGTGTTTCGATCTCGCCCTTGACGGATGAGGAGGTTAGTTAACGAGGGCACACGGGGGGAGTTTGTTGAGTGTTCTTTGGCTGATGTGGTGCATTAAAAAAGTGATTAAAATATTTAGCTGTTACTTTAGAATGAGGTCTACCACACTATAGCATGAAATCTATTTCTAGCTAGTACTTTAGCGTGAGGTTAGGTTACTAATGGACATAACTTATCTTCACACGTTTAATTTAGCCATAAACAATTTGTACATCTCAAACTTCACCTGGGTAGGCAAAATATGGTGGTAGGCCTCACGCTATAGTAGCACCAATATTTGAATGCATATTAGAACATGAAATAAGACAGTTCTATAGTATTTCTAGCCTCTTCAGGACGAAATGTTCAAAGATCCTTGAAATATTTCGAATTTTTAAGGTGCGGGGAATAATATAAGTTACTCTGAGCTACTCATTAGTTTTTCATCTCTTAAATTAATTTGACATGACATGAATTAATTTTATCAGAGCAAACTGCTTTTGTTCATTTTTTTTCAATATTATAGGCACTGATAATTATTTTTTGGTCAGCTTAAATTGTGAATAATGACGCTCTGGTACATCATGCCATTTACGTAACGATGAAAATCTATTCAAGATCTAATCCGACATTGTAGTCTGGTATAGTAGAAATATTTCCGAGCATGGTAAAGTGCACGCGACCTCAAATTCTTAAATCAAGATTATTCAGAGACAAGGTATTAATGAGTTAATTTTCTGATATGTAAGCCCAAGCTTACTACTATAGAAAGAATGCAACATTACTGACGAGTAGTTCATCTCCCGCATACGCTCTCAGAAGTGGATTATTGCATACCAGACACCTTCACCCGTCTACTACCCTTCACTGGAGCAGTTCCGGTAGTAAACAAAGGCTTCAGAAAGTGATCTAAGCATCAACATCAAACAAAAGCTAAGCTTGACTACAAAGGCGCCATATACTCGAGCAGTTAAGACACTGGCTTTAAGCCTAACCAATTACGAGACTTAACAGCTAATCAGCCCAGGGCTTGTTCCTCAAGTCGAGACCATAGAGGCTGGAGGTGACTAAGTGGGCAGTTACGGCATTTTAATCTCCCTCTCAAACGAAGAAGAGCCGACTCGTAAAAACTTTTTTCCTGGGTTTCCTAACACTAGTGCCAGAAATCCAAGATGAGATTGTGTCACCATTGTTCGTCTACGTATAATCGCGCTTGCACTTTGAGTTCATGTTGAATGCTTTTGTTACTCGTTATTGACCACACCACGGTAATAACTAGAGGACAGTTTCTGAACGAAAAGTTGCGAGCAGTGATCCAAGACGAACCCGAGTGACCTTCATTCAGGACCACCGTGAAGGCAGGGTTGGCTGAAATTGCACATCAACGACGGACACCCAAGAGTTAAAGTACATATTATGGAAATGTGGTTTGGTATTTCGTCGAGTTTATCAATGAATGAAAAAGCTAGTAACCGGACGTTGAATATGAGATTTTTTATATCCAATGTCGAGATTCAATATTCCTAACTTTATTCGAGTTAGGGTAGTAATTTTCATTCCTATAAAAGGCGTTTGTTCCGAGAATATTAGAAGAAAAAAGTGTTGCTTCACGTTTGAACCCTTTAGTCAGGTGTTATATCGTTTTTTCGCCATTTCTTGCTACGTTGGGAGGAAGAGTGGATCGAATTATTTTCGTAAGCTCGACCAGAGATCATGCTAATTTTCAGGAAAATTATTCTTTACTGGATTATGTAGCAGAGTATAGGAGCTCTCTCTGGTCCAACTTCGTCGCAGGAAGGGATGCAGGCGGTTTTCCTGTAGAGGTGTCTTGTAATCTTAAACGGACTGCCCAATTTTAGACAGCGGGCGGGCAATTCAAGACGGGCGGGCAATTCAAGACGGGCGGGCGGCCAACTTGAGAAGAAGGAACCATTTTCAGACTGACGACCTATTTTAGACCTATAACAAGATTTAGATATTCGGAGAAATGAATGTTCTACAAAACTACCCAGACTAATTTACGCTGTAACAAAGCGAAACAGAAGGGTAAATAATGCCTCCTCTACCTCCAGACTATCTCTCTAAAATCAACGTCACACTAATCTTCCGCCAACTGTGATGAATGAGAGGGACGAAATTAAGTTGGCTTCAACCTATCGGTCCTTCCCCATGGAAGAGCTAACTAGGCTGTCGAGAATCTTAAGGAGATGTGCAATGGCACTTTTGCAGTCAGATGAGCGATAACAAATCAGTTTCCTGTAATTATTTATGATACGACGGAAAATAAAAGCGCAGTCGGATTTGTTTGAGCCCAACGTTTACCTGCGTCATCAAATAAAACAATTTGAACAAAATATTGTACTCGCGCATTTTCTTGCATTGTCAGCAGGGTTGGAATCTTAACGTTAGCATTGGAATAGATGAGCTACATAAGGCCAATTCACGTACCTTTTTGCGTCGTATTGAAACTAAACTACAAGAAATCGTTTAAATAGCCAGTTACAACACTAGTCTGACAGTTCCACAAACAAACGAACAAATACTCAAAATTTGATTTTATTACTTTGAAGACTTATTGGTGAAAATTTATTTTTTCTAGACGCTGCATAGCTCCACATTACGAGAGCAAATCTTTAATTTGATCATAAATAAGTAAGAAAACACGCAATATAGAAGTCTTAAAAGTTTTTCTCACCAATCTACGGATCTTTACACAGCATATTTGTAATTTTTAATCATTCGTACGCAATATCGCAGAAGGGCTGATGAAAGTTACACTGAGAAAAACATTTACCAATATCATATTCTATTAAAAATTGCCAATATCTTCCGACCACTTGTATGACGTAATCGCTATGTCGCCAAGAAACATATATATATAGGGCATTAGTGTAACTCGTATTCTGGTGAATCCCTTACAGGCGTTTCAGCTTTCACTCTCCCAGCCCACTCTCTTAGAATTTCCTTCTCTCCCTCTCACCACCAATGTTCAGATGTTCTCACGATTCTTTTGTACTTAATTGAAGTTTGCTTCTCAGGTTTCTCCTTCATTTTTTTATTTTAGGATGGCTTCATAGGCTTGCTGGCAAACATCTCACTTCACGCAAACCAAGCTTCCTCTCACGCACACTCCCTACTTCCACCTCACACACTCCCTACATCTACACCCACTCCCTACTTCCCCCACACACAAGCTACCTATTTCTCCCCGCACACACTACCTATTTCCCCACACACACTACCTATTTCTCCACACACACTACCTATTTCCCCACACACACACACACTACCTATTTCCCCACATACACACACTACCTATTTCCCCCCACAAACACTACCTATTTCCCTACACACACACTACCTATTTCCCCACACACAAACTACCTATTTCCCCCCCACATACACACACACACCCTATTTCAATCACGCACACACAACCTATTTCTATCACGCACACTAAATATTTCTATCACACCCACTCCCTACTTCCACCTCACACACTCCCCACATCTCCACCCCCGGGATGCTGATGAGATAGAGAAGTGACCACCACAAAAACTGTGCCCAGCGAAGCCGCGGTGGAGGCCGGGATGGCACGCTCGTTTCCTAAACGCATTCCTGCGGCTGCTGGGAACTCTGGTGGTGATCCAACCAGCGATGTTTGATCTGTCTGCACCTCACTCATGATTTCCTTTCGAGAACCGGCGTTCAAACTACTAAATGGTTGGTACACCCGCGTACGGAAGTGTACAGTACTAAATGGTACACCCGCATACGGAAGTGCACAGAAATACAGCGTGTCTAGTTCTTTCGTATGTTCATAGAAGATGGTTTTACTGGAAATTCAAGATAAATTTGCTTGTGTTTTTAACATCACAGGACACATTCGGGAAATAGATTGCAGATTAATTGATGTTGGGTTTCAAGGTTTACAGCTGATGATGCCACAGAAAGTCTTATGAATAAATTTGCTAGAGACTGACTCAATGCCCAGAAAAAAATGGCGCACAACGAGCGATTAATTAAAAATTTCAAACTGCAACAGTGGCAATACCGAAAAACAGAATAGCAGTGAACCGAAAAAGATGGCCCTTAACAAAAAACCTATTCTATTTCAACAAAATAAAGGCCTACCTAGCTTATAGCTCGAGACCTCGCATATTTCCCTTGGCAGCGCTAATTTGTTTTATGTTGTTAACTTGAACATTCCTCTCCAGGTCTCTGGTGAAGACATAAACCTCAAGTATTGGCCAATCACCACGAGCTCGTAAAATCTTGTTCCTGAAATTACGATCTGATGGAAGTACGCGGTCTCGCCCCTTTGAAGTCAGTGATCTAAAAAGTATACGACTAAATTGCGTCCTAAACAATTGTTCATCGTATTGATGTTAAACACAAAATTCTCTTATATTTAAGACAGAATAACAGACCTTCAAGAATTGTACACACTGCTTACAAATTAAGTGTTTGGTAATATGGTATGTGACCCATTAATAATGGATCGAAGCTATTAGTCTCGGCTTATCGCAAAATAGGCTGGCTTGGTTTTGAAGTTCTCCCGCTGATCGTTAACAGAGAAGCTCCGCTACAGATCTTGCCCTATTGCTCAAAATATGATGCTACATCATGACCAGGCCTTATTGGGCCGCTTGAATGACGCTGAGCCTAAGGTGAAAAGTAGCAAAAACATCCAGAGCTCAGACATGAACCCTCTTCCACTCTGCAAACTCTGTGGTTATCAACCACAGATAATAATGATAATTATTATCTGTTCATGTAATTGCAAATGTCTCATTCACAAATATCGCAAATTTCGGAACTTTAGACGACGTGGAGGTCAAGGCGCTGGACGTAAGTAAATATAAACACGATTCTCTGGAATGACCACTTAAGTTTTAGCAGAGCTAACACGCTGCTTGCGATACGATCCATCGATGGGTCGTGCTCAAGTTCTTCCTGCTGCAAAACGATCCATTTATGGGTAATTATAAAAATTTCATCAATCTTTTAAAATTATTGATATTTAATGGACCCGATTAATGTTTGATATTTATAAAATTGCTTACAACTTTTGACTTTAAATTTGAGTTGAATATTGAACTTCTGTTTAACCCATCGCAGTCAACGTGTTCAGGGGAATTTTGAAGCTTCCACGTCTCTAGGTAAGAGCTTGACCAAATAGCGAAGACGCAACGGCTCAAAATGACCATCAAGCGACCATCAGAACTTCATAAAAAGAGCCTTGATGCTCCAGAGAGAGACGCTCGGGCGGAAGATTCTTGATGCTCTGGTGACATCAGCTTGGTTTTGACATCATGTTCGCAAGTACGTATACAAAGGCAAATTTTCATGCAAGAAGTTACTAGAAGTCTGCATTTCGTATACTATAAGGCCAATTTTTTTTTACTGATTAGATTAGATCATTAGTTAGTTTAAGCTTCCCTATTCGCTGCAAAGGCGATCCAAAGAGAAGAAGTAGAAAGGCACCATTTAGTTTGGAGTTTAGGGAACGTGGAATCTATGCAGAAAGGGCATAAAAACACTAAGATGAGAAAGAAGTTTATAAAATAAGATTAAAGTTGAAGAAGAAAGTAGTAGGTGCTGTAAAACAGGACAGCAGTGAGCCGAAAAAAAGATGGTCCTTACCATAACAAAAACATTTCATCAACAAAAAGAAGGCCTACATAACTTTCAGCTCGGGCTCTCACATTTTCCCCCCTGGGAGTGCTAATTCCCATAGATACAATAGTTGTATCACCCTGAGGGTATTTTTTTTACAAGAGACGTTACTTGAAGTCTGCATTTCGTATACTATAAATCAAATTTTTATACATGAGACGTTACTTGATGTGTGCATTGGGTTTCAGCTGCGCGCCTTCTCACAGTTCTGTCACATTGGTCGTCGTTGTTATTGTGGTTGTCGCAAGTAGTTAGGGTTGTTGTTTACAACCGCCAGTAGTTAGGGTTGTTGCGAACAACCGCCAGTCGTTAGGGTTGTTGCGAACAACCGCCAGTCGTTAGGGTTGTTGCGAACAACCGCCAGTCGTTAGGGTTGTTGCGAACAACCGCCAGTCGTTAGGGTTGTTGCGAACAACCGCCTGTAGTTAGGGTTGTTGCAAACAACCGCCAGTAGTTAGGGTTGTTGCAAACAACCGCCAGTAGTTAGGGTTGTTGCAAACAACCGCCAGTAGTTAGGGTTGTTGCAAACAACCGCAGTAGTTAGGGTTGTTGCGAACAACCGCCAGTAGTGAGGGTTATAAGCAACTGCGGGTTGTTAGGGTTGTGCCGGTCTACAGGAGAGACCAAGGTCACACAGAACAACCGCACTTGGTGCCCAGGGTAAGATCAATCTTGAATCATAGACGTGGTTTGAAGTCGGCCGAGTGAGTGGAAACAGGCTGGGGAGAGAAAGTTTTCGAGTAGAGAAATTATTTCAGAAAGCATAACTCTGGAGAATAGACGGAAGAAAAATGTATGCGAACAAAAACTGTTGAAGAGAAACTAAACAAATTAGAGA
>JACJUY010002747.1:9625-24455 GCA_014220935.1 Platorchestia sp. MABIK
TTCCAATTTTTTTCAACTTTTTTATATTTCATTCATATTCCTCAAGGTAAGCGTCCCCCTTCCGAACCTTTCTTTATTATTGAGTTTAGAGCAATGAAATTTGGTACACTGATAGGAAATGCAATTTAGAATCATTTACCCTCTATGAAAAAAAGCGATTTTCTTGAAAAGAAAATGGAAAATCATAGAAAATGACATTTTTTGAGGGGTTTTCTAAATGCTTTTTCTCTGACAGTTTTTGAGCTACAGTGATGATTTTGGTATCATTGGATGCAGAATAACGTGGACATTCCAAAAAACTTAATGCTTTTCCTCAAATTTCAAATTTTATTTTGAACAAATGAAAAATCAAAAAACAAAAAAAATCAAATTTATGACGTCATAACTTTGAAACAAAAATGAATTTTGAAAAACTATTTAAATTTTTTGAAAGTTTTTGTTTTTCTGCATCCAGTGATTTTAAAATAATCACTGTAGCTCAAAAACTGTAGGAGGAGAAGCATTTTTAATCTAAAAAATCTTTTTTAAAAACAAGTAAGTTTTCAAGACGTTTTTAATAATAACTCCGAAGTTTACAAAGCTAGAGCAATGCGGTTTGTTGCATTTGAAAGTGAAATGTGTGCTCTAAAAATTCATTCGAGGGATTTTCCAAATTCTTCATGTAAAACCTTCCGTAGATTTTTTTACCCTAAAATTAAAACTTTTACCCTCCCTCTTTCAAAAAAATTCATATAAATTCGAAATGAAATAAATCAAAAAAATCCCCGTATGCATTTTTAGAGCACACATTTTACTTTCAAATGCAACAAACCGCATTGCTCTAGCTTTGGAAATTTCGGAGTTATTGTGAAAAATATTAATATTTGTTTTTATTATTATATGGAATAATTAATTTTCTATGCCGCAAATGAAAACAACTTCTTTAATGAAAGTTGTTCCTAATGTGGAGATCTAGTGGTCTGCAAATTTTCATAGACGTACGTCCAATAGAAAAAAGTTTCCAGTTTTTGGAAATGGTTCCCTTAAGAGAAAGCCTGTATTCTGTAACCGACACAGCTCAGTATACTGATGCATGCGTACCAGAGTGTTTCCTTACTCCTGCCCTAGTAGTCTAAAGTTACTGAAACTAGTTTGCAGCTACATCTAAACAAACCTCATGTTGTGTTAAAAAGAATCTACACTACATTATTTGGCGATGAAGATTTCGAATCTCCAACGTGAATTTGAACTTTAAAAGTGCCCTGAAACCAAGATGACGTATTCTACAGTTAGCTGTTGTCCGACGTTGAAGTGGAAACAGTGTGTGAATTCCAACAAAGATTAGAAGTGCAGTGTGCAGACTCTCTTCAGAAGGCGGGAAACAATGGCCGTGAGAAAGCAAGCATTTTAGTCAAAGCTTTGCCTGTAAACATCATCACTGATCAAAAACGAAGAATTAAACCTACGTTACTCGCTGATGCTACGCATGATGAACTAGAAGAAAAATTAATCATGCAATTTGAAATCAAGAAATCGATTGTCGGGGCGTCTGTTACATTTCTAAACAAAAAGCAAGGTGTAAATGAATCCATAGAGAGTTATGCTAAAACGTTAAATGACTTGGCATCTGCGTGCAACTACGGTAATTGCTGTCGTGATCGTCTCTTGAGAGATGCTTGTGTTGCTGGTCAACGTTCATCGCAAATTCTCGGTGCAGTTCTTCAGAAGTGTGATCGAAAATCGTTCAACGAGTGTGTTGAACATGCAGAACTCATCGAACAGTTAAGTTCCGATGCTCACGATATTATTCGAGAGGATTCATCTTCATCGTTTTTCACAACAGATAAATTACAGCCGAACTACATATGCACACGTTGCGGCGCTAAGCAGAGGCATCTCGCGAAGAATTGCTAAGCTTTGAAATTGAAGTGTAAAACATGTGGGATGATTGGCTACATTTCTAAAGTTTGCAAATCTACGACTGCAGCACGGCGTCGTCCGGCTGAGCCTACACGTGGAAGACCTACACGTGGACGACCTACACGTAGAGAATTTCACACAGCCCGCACTTACATGGTGCAGCCGGAACGGTGCAGTTGTCAAGGCAACGTCGGAAGAAAAGATTTTTCAACGCAGAGTTCATGCGAGTCTCTGCAGCGAAAAAACGAAGTCACTCTTCTGAAACCTAGGAACATTACTTGTGACGGTAACTCTGTTTATAATTTCTCTGATGTAAACAGAAATTGTTTGAATGATTCTGACTTTTAGAATAAACACCACTGGAATTCCCGTTACTAAACAGCGTACGATGTTGAAATGCCATTTAAATGGTAAACCTGTTGAATTTCTTCTTGGCAATGGCAGTGCAGTCTCGACTATACGTAAAAGTGATACACTTGCTGTTGGTGCTGTTATAAATCCTACGCGTAGTAAAATGCTCGGATACAGTGGTGGCTCTGTAAATTTGCTTGGTCAATCTTCAGTAATCATTAGTTATAAAGACGTTAGTTTTAATTATAATTTTCTCATTGTGGAAGATGATAGAATCAATTTACTTGGCCTAGATATTTGTCCTAAACCTAACGTAAATGTTGTCATTCCTAATCAATGCGACACTATAAACAAAACAGATTCACATAGTTTGCTGAGAAGCTTATCTTCGAAATATGATTCGTACTTGTCATCTGATTCACAGCCTAACGTTAAAGATACCGTTCATCTTGATGTGTTGCCTAATTCAATTCCTGTATTTTGTAAAGCACGCCTTGTTCCTGTAAAACTAAAAGACTCTGTCAAAACCGAACTGGAGCGCTTGCAGAGTAAGGGTAAAATTTCTAAAGTATATGATGGCCAATGGGCATCGCCTACCGTTAAAGTTCCAAAGTCTGATGGCAGTGTAAGAATCTGTGGAAATTTTTCTCCTCCATTGACAATTGGTTGAATCCCGTTCAATCCGTCCTACATGTTACTGATGATGCAATTTCTCAAGTCAGCGACGCAAAGTTTTTCTCCAAATTTGATTTGTCATATGCGTTTCTGCAAATTCCTTTGGACGAAGGATCAAAAAAGTTTACGACCATTAACACATTAGAAAGTCTATTTATGTACAATTACTTACCTTATGGTTTGCGTGCAAGTCCCAGTGGTGGGCACGATAACGAAAAAACGTTATCGCGATAACCGATAAATCGAGAACGAAAACCTTATCGGCGATAACCGATAATCGATAATTGGCGAAAAATTTATCGCCGATAATCGATAACCGATAAATCGATAAATCCAAAATTCCAATACTAGCGATAACGATATGGGTTGCCAGATGTCCCAGTCCACATGAGGCCACACTTTTGATCAAAAAGGCCTCAAAAGAGGCCAACCTTATTACACCATAACACGTACATCCTACACGTATAGTAATTGTCCCGAACTCGCTCCGCCCCGTCATGTCGAATCCCAGCGGGAAAAACTGAAATTTTCGATTATCGATAGTTTGGAACCAAAAGAATCGGCGATATCGATAACTCGGGAAGAAAAATTATCGGATAACTGATAACCCGAAATCGTTATCACGATAGAGTATCGCAATAATTTATCGCGATAACGCCCAGCTTTGGCAAGTCCCGGCATTTTTCAAGCGTTCATGAATAAAACTCTTTCTGGCATCGATGATATCATTGTGTACCAGGATGATCTACTCGTTTTGACCTTTTATGATTCTCATTTGGAATTTCTTGACAAAGTCATGTCCGTCCTCAAAAATGCTGGAATTCGCTTAAATCTTTCTAAATGTGCCTTTCTAACTGATCATGTGTCTTATCTAGAGTACGTTTTCGATAACAAAGGTCTTGACACTAATTCTGAGAAAATAGATGCAATTCTTAATGCTCCTGTTCCTAAAAACCTCAAACAGTTGCAAGCATTAATTGGATTTTGTAATTTCTAAAGTCGTTTTGTATCTAACTTTTCTCATGTCATGCATCCTCTGTATTTGCTGCTAAAGAAAGATGTACCTTTCCAGTGGACTCCAGAACAGGATGAAAGTGTCCAAATAATCAAGGATATCTTTCGTTCGAATGAACCTCTAAAATTGTCTGATCCCAACCATGAAAACCTTCTTGAAACTGATAGTTCTGTGCAACGCGTTGATTCTTCTCATGATTGGTGTCCTATTCAATTTGCTTCAAGATCTCTAAATAATGCAGGGCGAAACTATTCTAACATCGAAAGAGAGAGCCTTAGTGTTTTTTTGGCGTCGAAAAATGTAAGAAATTTTTTCTTGGTGCTAAGTTCCTTATTCATGACGATCAAAAACCTCTTTGTAAACTTTTTGCAGATAACAAAGGAGTACCTCTCAATTGTTCCGCTCGTATTCAAAGATGGGCTCTCAAACTTTCCCAGTTTAACTATGTTTTCATCTATACGAAAAATAAATGTTACGTAAATAGCGATTGTTCTAGTAGGCTCCCTCTACCCACAACTGTGACAGAACTAGAACCATACGAACTGATCTTCGCAGTGAATTCTCTCGAAAAAACTCCTATTGCGTGTGAAAATATAAAAAACTCATACTGATATGGATAGTGAACTATGTCAACTTAAACAATACAGAAAGTTTGGCATGCCTCCTAAACCTAATCCTAATTTGTCTAAATTTAAGAACCTGCTACCTCAGATGACTATCATGAAAGATTGTATACTTCATAAAGAAAGGGTTTTAATTCCCAAGTCATTACGTAGTTTAGTTCTTGAAACATTTCATGATGGACATCCTGGCATTTGTGGCATGAAGTCGTTGGCCAGATCTGTTATTTGGTTTCTCGGAATGGATAAAATTATTGAAGACATCGTAAAATGTCGCCCTCAATGCCCATTAATTAGAGCAAAACCCAAGTCTGGAAACGTAGAATGGCCTACTCCTTCTCGCCCTTTTGAACGTATTCATGTTGATCACTTTTTCTAGGAGAATTAAATTGTCTTCATTGCTGTAGATGCATTATCTGAATAAATTGAATGCAAAGTTGTACCATCCACAAGTGTGTCAGATACTATTGATGCTTTGAGAATGATTTTCAGCAGAAACGGGTTGTGTGATGTGCTCGTAAGTGATAATGCTTATAGCTTTTCACCTCAAGACTTTAAAGATTTTCTAACGGCATTGAGCACCTCACACTTCCGCCCTATTCTCCAGCCTGCAATGGTCAAGCTGAGCGGGGAGTAAGGGTCATCAAAGACCTGTTGAAAAAACTCTCTTCTCCCGAATCATTCAAATCCCGTCTAGCTGAAGCGTTATTTCAATCACATTGTATTCCTCATAGCGTCACAAAAATGGCTCCCTCTGTTGCGCTCAACAATCGTAAATTTGTTATTTCCAGAGATAGAGTCAATCCTAAATATCCTGTGTCCAGGTCTAAGCCCATGTATGTAACTCAATTTGATGTTGGTGATCATGTTCTTGCTCTGATCTTAAGAAATGGTCCCACGTGGCTGAAAGGAATGATTTTTAGTAAAGTTGCTGTTAATATCTTTCAAGTTCAAATCTTAGCATTAAATGTAATCTGGAAGAGACACTCTAATCAGCTGCTTCATTCTTCTTATAATTTGGGATCTCTCAGTAATAAGGCGGCTGAGCCTTCTGCTTTGTAGCCTGTTAGCAGGTCACCTGTAGAAAATGAACCTCGTAAATCAGGTAGAATAACTAAACCTGTTGTGCGAATGGATTGTTGAGTTCCTCCTTCCTTTTGTCATATACTCATTTAAAGGGAGGGAACTTGTTGGATACTAAAATATGCGTCGTTATAATATGGCTCTGGTTTTGTGAGAAGGAGCTCCGGAAGCTGTTGTTGTGTTTCTCCTTTACGAACTCCGGAAAGGTATTGTTCTGCGCTCTTGCCTGACTTCCGGGCACGGCTGGTTTTAAGAGGAAGTCTGTAATCGACAGAGCTCAGTACACAGATACGTGCGTACCAGAGTGTTTCTTTACTCCTGCCTTGGTAGTCTAAAGCTACTGAAACTGTTGTTTGCAGCTACAGCTAAATAAACCTCATATTGTGTTAAATAGAACCTACACTACAGAAATTTATGACTGATTGACTTAACAGGGACAAATTAACATACAAACTTAACAGGGACAAATTAACACACAAACTTAACAGGGACATTACCTTAACAGACAGCATAAAAATTTTGCATTTATTTGCTGCCCAGCACAATAATCAGAATAGAATATTATTTCATTGTCTTTTCTTTCATTCTCATCACATAATTTTCCTACGTAATTCAGGATACAAGTGCCAATTTCATTCACTTCTCGATTACCATTTGTTTTTTCCCAAGCAAAACAGTCACAGTCATTTGTCTTCATTCCATAAACTGTGAAATTTAGGACATTAATTTTTAATTTAGAATGAAGGTGGACACGTCACCTTGTAAAAGTTGCATAACGGCTTGTAGATCATACACAGCTACTGTGGCATTTCCTTCAGTCATATCTTACTTTTTTCTTCTCTTGAAAGCTGCTTTTCAGAAAGCTGCACTGGTGAACAGTACACATGCACATCACAATTATCTTTCTTTAAAGCGAAGAAAGAAACATTGAACTCATTCACAAATACATTGTGGAACATCGCGTAATTTGCATAGCGCTTCTTGTTTTCTTTCAATTCTTTGACATAATCCCTGTGAATGTCTGCCAGGCTTGGAGACCCATAAATGAATGTCCCAACTGATTACGCCCTTGTGAAGTGACTTTCGATTCCAGGAATCGACGCGATATGAGATCTAATTCATTTTAATTTGTTGAACAAGCGTACTGTGGGCTGCTTTCCGTGTTTTCCTCTTTTATCTCCAGACATCACCCCTGCTACTTTGTTCTGTTTAGCTAATGCTGTTCCAATAATCTCATCATTTAGGTCTAGAGCATTCATGAAAAAAATTTTGCAGACTTACGAGTATTAATGTGTCATTCATTGTAAAAGAATAGGAAATGTTGTTTCCCCTTGGTCCATGCTTTCTATCTTCCCGTATACATCTGTAAGCCAGCTTTTTCTCGTTCGAACATTTTGTTATGTTTTCTCTTTGAAGGTCAACATCTCCTAGGTTCCAGTGAGTTTGAAAAATTCGAACTTTTTGTTGATGAGATAATTAATTGATGCAATATTATTTATTTAGAGATTCTCTACAAGCAGGTTTGATTCTCCCTGCCGCTCTCTGTTTTTGATATTTACCTGTGGTTTCATTATTGAGTTCCATATTCCTTCGCTTTTTATTAATACTCCGTTTCCACTCAGTTGGCTTCAGTTTTCTTTTCTTTGACTTTTTGGGGCTATCCAAATTATTGGTACTCCCAACTCTTCCACGTTGTTACTCCCAACTCTTCATACTCCAGCAATAAATTCCACATTTTCTCCCAGAACTTCTTTGTCCCCGTCCGGTATTCCATTATCTTCAGCGGCTGTATCTTGTTCCTCTTGTTTTTCTGTAATGTTATGCTCCACTCTTTCATATTACTTCATTATCTTCATTTGGTTCTACAGCTTCACTCAATCCTTCATAAACCCAGTTCACAGTAAGATCAACTTTTGATTGCTCCTCGTCACTGTAATCACTTTCGTCATTCCAATTTGGAACATAGTCTTTATTTAGATCAGAGTCATCACAGGAAACATAATCTTTGTGTTCTGTATCATTGTCTGATGAGTCACTTAACGATAAAGACGATCCACTGGAAGAAGATCCTTCTGAATATGACGAAGAACACTCATTATGTTGAGTACTGGTTGTAGCATTGAAAATATAACTTATAATGTTTGTAGTCTATAATTCACTTTATTATTCCTAACTGTGCCAAGCAAATAAAAATTCAAACACAAACTAAATTTTATAAAAAAACGATCATAGCAGTTATTTCTTTATAAAATTCCTCACCTAACATAGATCCACTAACTTCGGTCAACACAGTCTGAGCATCTGGTGCTACCGAGTTTAAATCAGGATTTATTTGCCGACTATTATTCATTTCAGTAGGTATTGAGGGGAAAAATAAGATGTATTTAGTTAAATGGCAAAAAAATAAACATGTTTGATAACATTATAGATATTCCCTAAAGTATGCATACCAGATTAATGTTTCTCACAATAATTATGAGGAAACATCCCAGGAAAACTAGCCTAACTTGGGAACTGATCGAGTTGTCCAAAACAAATGCCCAAACTATCTAGCTTCTGAAGTCTAATGCTGGGACAACATCAAATTTGCTAAAACTACCTGGTTTCTTACAAACTCAAACCTCCTAGTTGCTTTATTTGCAAAACTTGTAGATTCAGTTCGTATACGGAATGCAAAACTCACTAGATACCGATCCATCACTCTCAATATTCTGCTTGGATTTTTTTTTTTTTACTTGCAGTTCCATTTTTGCCCGCAAAAAAGCATAGTTTACCTTGAATAAATTCTGAGAAACATTGCAGTAATTAAAAATTTAGAGTATTACTTTGGATCAAAACTAACATTAGTCATGTTACAAGGTATATTCCGTTTCTAGTAAAACAGTTTTCTTCAAGACAGCTGTAATACATTATCTAATATTCTGATAGTAAATGAGAGATTGGTGGTTTTGTTCTTAAACAGACAAAAGACAAAATAAATCAAGTGTTTCTCGGAGTTTTTGTTCAAAAATACCACATTTTGCTTTACCATGCACCTTTCTATTCAAGTTTTTGAACAAGGATGCAACTTGATTTATCACGTCAAGTCACTTTTATTAAATCAGTTAATTCTTTATTGTAACAAAGTCGTAACATTAAATAGAACACCACTTGTTAGCTCTCACTTTAATTGGAAAAGAGACGCAAACCTACATACGACAGTCTTGCACAAAATTGAACAGCTCTGCTACTACCTCCACAACTGCCACTATAACACTGACTTAAATGCCCGTCCACACTATCAATCTTTTGGCCGAATCTTGTGTTTGACGGCAGTCCGCGAACACGAACACTGATGGAAAGTTGCCAGATTTAGGTGTGTTTGTGTTTGTGTATTCCATCCTGTTGGAAAACTTCGAACACGAACTTTCGTGGAAACAGCGAACACTCGCTTGTTTATGTATTACGGAAGGTGGTTTTGCGAGTGAATTACTTGGTTTCTATTTTTTCCATTTTATCGATTTAATTGTGTTGTTGAAGCAAATGCAGTAAATTGTAGGATGGCATGGATATTTAAAACCGAAATTAACTAGGTAACTTTTCGTTATTCCATGTTATTCAGTTATGACTGAATATGTAAGTAGGTTAGATTTAATTGATGTTAATTTAATTAAAATAAACACTGTCTGAACTGAAGCTGAAAATGCATAGTGCTCGGGAGCATACTTCACACCGACGAACACGTAGTCCGGACGCCTGGACACGATTCAGAGAAGTTTGTGTTTTTGTTCGCGTTTTTGTGTGTTTGTGATTGACGAAGAGTTTGAAAGTGTGGACGGACCTTTACGATCACAGTATACAGAAGCTCAGGACACTGTTGTTACATGATGCACCGAGATTTTGATTTAAACTAAAAATCTTCCCAGCGCCATTTCTCAGCCAAAAATACACTTAAACTTGCGACTTTACTGCCAAAAGACGTAGAATTTATTTGGCATTCTTATGCACATTGTAACTCTATACTTACAATTTTTTAGTTATGACAGTCTTGCATTAATGTAGCGATATCTAAAACTTCCAAATATCGAATAAAAAAATACATCCGAACATGTGTACTAAATGCGTGAACAGAAGTTTGTAACACATTTCAAAATGACCTAACATCAATACTGCGTTGCATAGCCGTTATTAATAATTATGGCTTCGAGACGCTTAGAGTAATTCATCACCAACCTTCTATGAGTTTCAGGTGTAATCTTATTCCATTCTTCAATGCAAATTTCTTTGAGTTCAGTAACGTTATTGCAACCTGTCTTCTGAATCTTCAATTTCAATTCCCTCCACAAGTTTTCGATCGGATTTATGTCCGGGGATTGACTTGGCCATTCAAAAATGTTAATCATCTTCATCCTCAACCATTCTTTGGTTTCGTATGCGGAATGCTTTGGATTGGTGTTCTGTTGGAAGGTCTATCCACGTTTGAATTTTAACAAACGAGCAAAAGGTAGAAGTTGCTCTTCCAATGTTTCACGATATTTCCTGCCATTCATTGTTCCTTCAGTGATGTGAAGTTTACCTACCCCTGATAAACTGAAACATCTGCACACCATGTTTGAAACACCTTCAAACTTAACAGTGGGTGTGGTGAACTTTGGTTTATATTCTTTGTTTTGTTGCCTTCAAATATTATTTGTGCTGTTTCTCTCAAATAGTTCGATTTGGGCTTCCTATGACAACAGAACTGAGTACCAAAACGCTGCTGGCTTGTTCAAATGGTCTTTGGCATACTTCAGCCTAGTCTTGACGGGAGGTTTCTGGAAATGATGTGTCCTACGAGGGGTGCGGGAACGAAGACCTTCACGGCGTAGTGCCCTGCTGATCGTGTGTTTGCTGGCTTCGATCCCAGATGCCTTGAGATCATCCTTCAATTCTTCACGAGTAGTTTGAGGCCTCTACACTACTGTTCGGATCAATTTTCTACCAACACGGTTGTTAAATCTTCTGTATACAGCCAGTTCGAGGCTTGCTGAGAGTCGTATTCTGGCATTTCCACTAACGTACTATAGTTCTAACCGAGGCTTTAGGAACACACAGTTGTGCATATATCTTCCGATATCCCAAACCTTCATTATGGAGCTCCACAAAACGTTTTCGATGGTCTTGGCTGCTGTCTTTATTCTTACCCAAGCTTACGACCCTTCAGAATGAGAGCTGCTGTACTAATAGCACGTTATTGGAGATAAATGCTGACGAACGCACGGTTGTCAAATAGTTGAATTTATTAGAACATTCTGAAATAAATTAATTAATTAATTAATGTATGATATCGAGAATAAAATCGGGGATTTTAAACTTTTGTTCACGTATTTATTATACACGTTCCAATAAATTTTTCAATTTAATATTTGTGGGTTTTAGGTATATTAAATAGTCTATATTATAGTATTGTTTATATATGGTCCAATTTTCGTAATTGTACGTGGCTTATAAATGAGGAATCTAGAGATTTAATTAACGTGTTGCATTATTTCCCCCCCATACCCCCCAACTGTATTTCTGACCAGACCTCCTGATGACATCTTCAGAGCACTTCAGCTCGAATTGTCTCTGAACACACCATTTATTGGCGCCTTGAGTTGTAATGACTCAATGCTTGTAGGAAATCTGTTCGAGCTCAGTATTCGTGAAGCGAATACTTTGTCTTCCTTTTTCTTCAGTACCATACTAAGATTATACAAACGACATTCAAATGGGCTCATTTTATGCCTATTAGCGTGAATTTTTATTTTGTCCTTGCAGGCACATTAACGATACCGAAGTTCTTACCACGGGGTAACATAACAGAAGAAAGATTGTCTCAGACCAAATCATCTGTACCCAGCGCAGTCGTTACGGATCTTGGCGAACAAGTTCTTGGAACTGTAGGTCTCCCATTCAATGAAGGTACTGTATCGTGAGATAACCTTTTTTACGCACGTCTTACCAAGTAACATTGCTGAATCATTAGTCTTTGACAGGGCTTTACAGATAAATAAATAAAAATTTTCGTTTTCACTTTCCACAAAACTCAACGAGGTCGATCTCTGAGGTGACCTAATCAGCACAATCTAGCCGGTGAACAAGTTTCTACGATACGTTTTTACTTAGGATGGTGCGTCTCTACTTGAGACAACGCTTTCATTCTTCCTTTCAAATACTGCTTCAAATTTGGAATAAGTGATAAGGTTTATGAGTGATTAAGCGTGGCAGATAATTTTTTGCGATAATCGAGCAGCACAAAGCTGGCAAGTCTGCTCCGGACATTTTGAAGCCTCTCAATCAGCCTAAAAAACGGAAGCTCATTCATCAAGATATGAATTCATTTAGGGACAGCGGAAAAACGAACAAACGTGCACGAAGTGACCGTCCCCGATCAGTTTAGAAATGAAAACAGTTAGGAAGAGGGCTTCAAAAAATCCCAATCGCTTCAGGAGAAAATTTAGTTTTTTTGAGCATCTCAACTTCTTCCATGATATTAGCGAAATATGTTTCGGTGGCTTGTCGATGGTGTACTGAAGCTGCGAGAGACTTCAGAAGTAAAGATTGTATGATACTCATAGATGTGTGTGCTTCTGAATTATGCATTTGTAGCATTTATGACTGAAAGAGCAGCACATTAGTCGTATAAGAAAAGCAGTTGTTCTTCCCTACTTTCACCCTCAAAGACAGGCAGTGTGTATTAAGACATTATTTCTGTTCATTTGAAATAGTTTAACTTTAACCTTATTTAACCAGTACTTAAGCTTCAATTTTTCTGTTCTAGGAATACCACATGAAGAATTATAACAAAGTCTGCTTAATATTTCTAGAGAAGTGTAATTGCTTAGAATTAAATGTGACTCGTTTATTTTCAATGCGTTTACAAAATTGATATGTCCTAAGTGAAGAGAGAGAGAGTCCTTCTCACTCAATATTTATCGGTTATTTTTAGAGCAGTTATTGTAACAACATTGAACTGTGTCTGAGTGGCGACTCCTTTTCTTTTTAGCTGCAAAGTGCTCCAGCTTAACTTAGGCTAAAGTTTAGTTATTCAGGTCTGTTCAGAGATATAAAATCTCCTTCTCTTTGTTCCCACAACCGTATTTCTGTAACTTGCAGATTTGAATTGCTTGGCTGATAGATATCCTATGGTTCACAAAGTGCTGATGACCACGATAGGTACTAAATCTGCAAAAAGAAACGCTACACCCCTTGCACAATTTTCCGTACTGATAAGTCAAGAACAGGGTGAGTAAAAATGTTATTTGCGGTCATCTGCCAGCATTGTAAAAATACAAAATGAACCATGGCTTAGTAAAGTGCGTCTGTTTTTCCTGACTTTAAATCACCTTGTACTTACATTTCCTCTTTGTATTCAAGATAAAATAAGAACACTGTCTCTAGTTTCCGCGATTAAGTAAGATCTTTTACCCCGGAAAATCAATCAAACGACTTTAATTCCAATGTAGATGTGCAATTTATTCTTATGAAAACCAGCGTGAAAATTTTCCGTATAGTTTAATTATGGAAAGTGCTTTTGGCCAGGATTAATTAATAAGAAATTTTAAAACAACTTCGCATAACTGTGAATATGTTTTTTCGTGCAGTAGCTCAGGAAGCGACCGCGAAACGAGTGTTTAGCCTCATCCTCTCCATCACAAAGATAACGCAGCCCTCTGTCATCGGTATGTTGAACAACGCTCTGCTCTCCAGAACGCGAGACCTGCGACCCTTGCTAGTTATTCTCGAGGTGAGCTTCAGCGCTTGAGACCTTTCATTATCCAATTGAAACATGCCTGTATAACAAGAAATTAAAATTTAGCAGCGTCATTGAATTTTTGAATGGTGCAGTTGACCATTGTTTTTTGAACTGAAGTTTAATCACTTGTACCTGCCTGCTTAGATCCATTTATGAATTGGGTCCTTGCACTTCAGCGCAGCTACAAGGCATTGCTGGCTCTGAACTGAACAACTCGAAGTTTTTTCAAGATTCACATCAACGACAATAGTTCTAGGTGTCATTCTGCTGTATACAGGTTTTCGGTTTTATTCACACATGATTTAAAAGGGAATCATGAATTTATGGGGAGAATCATAGGAGGTGTTACAGTTGAAAATTTCTCTAACCTCTGTAAATACTGCCCTGGTGCACACACGCCAAAAGCTCAACGGTCGCTGCAGACGACGCGCCCAATACGCTTGGGATTTGTACCAGCACTATTGAGAAAATTAGATGAACTGCATATTATTTTGTCTTCATTCTTTCCCATTAGCGCATAATATCTCATAGAGTGATGGTCATTCAATTGTTTTTAAATACTTTCTATCTGTAAATATATTTCTCACCTATTTAACACTTTGACTGCGACGTGAGCCACCAGTGGTACATGGAGGATATTTTCATAATGCTGCTGACCGACCAGTAGTCGCGAACTCAATTTTCATATATACTTAATCAAAGCTAAGTGAAGGCACGATCCAGTTAATGTTTGGTATTTTCAAAATAGTTCACTACAATTGACTTTAAATTTGAGTTTGGTGTTGAACTTGATATTTGGTTGCCGCAGTCTAAGTGTTAAACTAGTTTGACATTCACGATTGAATGAAGGTAGGCGATGGAAAAGCAAATCAAGAACTCAAATTTGAATTTCATGTTAAATAATTTCTGTTAAGAAGGTGAGTTTAGTGACTTTTAACAAAAATAATTGTAAATCTCTTCAGTCTTCAAATATCGAGTGAAATATGGTCCAAAATATTTTTTCATTATCTGCGTCATTTGCCCAATGCAAAGCTCAGTCTATGTACACTAGCAACAATTAAGGGGACCCACGATCGCAGCGAATTTGGAAAATTATTTCAAAATTTCTTTCAAAGTGCAAGACAACCTCCAACTTTAATTAGAACCAATGACATAGTCTAAAATGTACGCAACATTTTCATTAAATGCATAAGTTTTTCTTTTGTTCAATCTTTCCGAGCATGGAGGCTAGATTCTTCAATTTCATTCGTATTCGCCCATCGCCAGAAATTCTACGAGGAGCACGCCTGCCCAGCTTGCACAGACACTCGCCCTCTGCCCAGACCTGCTCTAGACGCTCGAGTTCGCCTCGAGCACAAGCCAGAAACGCCTTCACTCGTGCTCTCGCCCGGCGGCAGGCTGGGCAACCTCATGGGGGAATACGCAACGCTC